>JAOTBA010000050.1:16015-32756 GCA_025629845.1 Erythroxylum squamatum
CCACTTATAAACCCTTTAACATTTTCATGTCTAGGCAATATGGGACACTCTAACACTCCCCCTCAAGTGCAACTGGGACTGGACATTCAGTTGTCACTTGAAATATACGCAGCGGTAACCGGACCGGGCTGCTGGGAATGAATATCCAGACGGACAACTGGGAAATTAATAAGCCAGGCCAAACCTGCTCTGATACCATGTTAAATTTTTAATATGGGTAGAGTGTAGAGCTCACTAATAAGAATTGGGCTTGGGTCAACTATATTGTCCAAAGAACTAGAACTAGTTGTTTAGATAGTTGACCCTTACCACTTATAAACCCTTTAACATTTTCATGTCTAGACAATATGTCCGAACACTCTAACACAAAACTAAAACCGCAGCAGATTTCTGACATTTGGGATGATTGTCCAACAAATGCCCCATAATTCTAGATCAAAGATCATGCGATAAAAGCATTATAGAAGCGTTCTTTTAGAAAAAGATTTCTCTAAATATAATTATATGATTTAATTTTAATAAATTTATGTACAACAAACATAGTTTTCATTCAAAGTTACAGTTGTTTGTTCTTATCTATCTTTAGGTGATGCCAATTTTTTTTCCATTCGATATTATCCTAGTCTTAGGTCCCAAGCCAAACACAGTTCCTTGCTATTGTTGAGTCCTAGTCAGGCACGTGTGGTGCGAGTTACATCACGTGCAAGCATTTCGTACACGTACCTCGGTCGTAGGCTCCCGTTTCCGTGACGGACGAATCAAGATCTTCCACGCTATAAACCGATTTACGGCAAAACTGCGTACGGTCGTTCAAGAGCTTTCTGCCACACAGTCAAGCTAGCGAGAGCCTTCCATGTTCCATCATCGTCATCCCACTCCTTTCGCGTTTGCTCTTCAACCCAAATCTCGCCATCTCCCAAATTAAATTTTTGATTAGTTTTCTCTTAAATATTTCCATAAAATGCTGGACAGAGCCAACAGCAACTGATCTGAGGATCGAGAAAAACAGCGACAATGGCCAATTGGATCTCCTCCAAGCTCAAAGTCGCCGAGACCTTCTTTGAACAGGCATATTTTTTTTCTCTGTCTTAAATTTTCTTTCTTTTTATTTTTCCTTCAAAAAAGATCCTGTTTTGAATTATGATGTGAGAAATTATGGTGGTGAATCAGATCGATCAACAAGCGGCGGAATCGTTGAAGAAGAATGAGGCTTTGCGATCTGAAGACCAGAGATTCCATGTCCCACAGAAAACTGGAGCCAACGTGTCTCTAAAAGACCAGTTAAAGAAGAAGACAACAATCTACGACACCGACGGCTACAACACCAATACTGGATACTTGGGAAAATTGAAGATTGATCCTGGTGTCAGCAATGTGGCTAATGGTATTTTTAATAATCATAATAATAATAATAATAGTAGTAGTAGAGTTAATAATGCTGAGAAGGAGGCTTCCAGTAGTCCGCAGCCTAAAGGTAAGCCAACTACGCTAAGTGATAGTGATTGGACTGAGTTGCTTAGCACCCCTAGTAATAACCCTTCGGCGATGTCTACTCGTAGTAACAGTAGTAGCAGTAGTAATGGGGCTTCTATGTTTCGTGGTTTAAAGAATGGTGGGAGGATTGTGAGTTCTGGATCGAATTTGTCAATGCTAGATAGGAACAAGAAGAATAATAAACTACCTGATGGTTGGGTTAAGTCTAAGAAGAAGCGTGACATCACATCCGGGACTAAATTGAATGGGAGACCATGTGTTGGAGATGAATCTAGCTTATCTGCTAGGTCTTCCAGTGTTGAGCTGCAGAGTAGTGGTAAGGTTTCTAATGGGAAAGGGTTGGAACGTAAGGATGTGGAGGCAGGCAGCACAATGGTTAAATTGAAAAGTAATGATGGAATTGGAGTGAATGGTGAATCTCAGGATGTCATTGAGTTGGACAGTTTGCGAGCAACAAGCCAAAATGATCAATCCTTAGAATTTTTAGAGAAAGTATCTGATGGGAGGAAGGCAGTGGCTGATGTTTATCATCAGTTAACAAGTACAGTGAAAGGGAAACGTGGCACTAGTGTTGTACCTAGAAGTACAGTCTCTGATAATCCGAAACAAGCTTCCTTTTTGGCAAGCGATGAGGGTTCTGATTCAGGTAGTGATTCAGGTTCAACTTCTGACTCTGAGAGTGAAGGAGAAAGAGAGAGGAGGGAGAAGATTTTGGCTGAGAGAGCCGCTGCTAAAGCAGTGGAGGCCATCAAAGAGCGGGAGAATATGGTTGCCAGATTGGAAGGGGAGAAGCAAAGCTTGGAGAAGATACTTGAGGAAAGAGCTAAACAACAAGTACAAGAGGTGAAGTTATAAATAAAGCTTTTACCTCTAGTGTGACATATGTTATTTTATTTTCGGCTGATTTATGGCTGCTGTACAGTCATATTTCCCTGTTCTGAGAACTGGTGTCATTCACCAATTTAGATTACATGCATTAATTTTAGGTCACGAATATCTTTCTTGAGGATTTAAATTCAGTATACAATCTATTCTAGGTGGCAGTCATCACTTCTCAGGATTTAAAGTACTATCACAGTTGGAAACTGCAATTTTAGCTGTTCTTGATGTTTGAGGAGCATTATTCATGTTGTATTGGTTCTCCGATGCTCTTTTTTCCAAACTTTCCTTGATTTGCTGACATTTTATGTGGTTAATATTGCCTGTCTTAGGCTTCGCATCTGCAGATGACCACGATGGAAACAATGGAAGCTGTTGAATTAGAAAAGCAGAAACATAATAACACCAGAATGGAAGCCCTTTCACGTTTGGCTAAAGTTGAGGTATACTGTCTTGTGAATGAGGATTCTTAAAATTTTCTTTTCACTGACCTACGGTCTATCGTTCAGGAATCAGGACTATAGCAGTTGAAAACAGCTGACAAAGATGTTGAACCAGATGGTGTATAATCTTTGAATTTAGTTACTTATAAACACTGATGTGATTTCAGGCTGTGAATGCTGATCTTGCTAGATCTCTTGCTACTGCACAGAAGAATCTTGAATTAGAGGTATGGAGAAAGTGCATGTAAAGCTCGATTGATGTGCCTACCCAAGTTCGTTGCATTGATTATGTTCGAGAGAACATTGAAATGTACTTGAGATTTTTTTTATGTAAAATAATTGAGTATATGAAACTGCTTCACAAGTAAGTTATAAAAGAACTTTCAGCTAGTTTTATGATGAATATTCTTCCCTCCCTAAAAGCACTAGTATACCTTATGTTCTAGAAGATACAGCTAAAGGTGCTGTTTGGTGTACATCCGAAAAGAACAGACACACAGAAGAAAATGAAAAGGACTATTAGATATTGAAGTCAACTTTTGCTTTATTCTGGGGTAATTTTGGGAGAGTTGGGAGGAGTGGGAAAGAGAAGAGTGGGTGTGAAGGGATTATTCTTTGATAAACATTGGTTGTGAGAACCACAGAATGTGGTTCCATAGTGCTTCAGATAAAAATAATAATAGTAATATTTCTAGCTGCTATGTTGAAATTAGATGAAACTGATTGGAGATTGATTAGGCTATGTCTTTTATATCATCATCAGCATACTAACCTGATTTTTTTTTCTGGAATAGAAAATATACTGTTATCACTTGGGCGTTGATATTTTTCAGCTGTCCTTGTCAAACTTGCTTGCTTGCTTGCAAGTTTACTAACTGTTTCATCTTTTACTGACCAGATGAATCAAGTTGCTGAACTACGACAACAGCTTGAATTAAAAGAAGCAGCCGTTGAAGGTGTGCTGTATTGGATTTTACTGTTTAAACTAATGTATAGACAATCTTTTATTCTCTTTTTTTTCTCTATATCTCATATTATTGTGCAAGCATTTCCAGGTAGATTGGATTGTGCTATATATTTTTAGTTGCAGTAGTACTAGAGCAACCAATTGAACTGATATATGAGATGAAACTTGAGAATACAAGAAATACAAGAAACAAGAATCAAATTTCCAAAGTTGACCAGAGGTGATTTTAACAATTATAAGAGTTGGTTCTCTTTTGGAAATTTTATGTTTTCTTTTGCACCTTTTGTTTCAATGAAGGACATTTTCTTATTAATTGGTCAAATTTTTTGCATGTCAAGCTTGGTTTCTTATGCTATGCTTTTGTAAAATGGATGATATAAAGAGGGAAGGGGAGATGTGTCTAGTGAAAATACATTTACCTTATCGAGTTTCAAACTTATATATTCACTGTGGTCTACTTTATCTTTTGCAATCATGAATCTGAAGAGAAGAATTTGTAAAAGAACCTAAATATTTATCATTTATTCCTGATATTTTATGAGGGCAACTTATTCAATCTACCCAAGTAAATTCCAATTATGAATGAATTTTAGCATTCATTGAATTGGTTTATTATACTAACTTCAGGTAATAGATGAGAGGGATTACATCTTTTGTTTTGTTCTAAATTTGTTTATGAATTACCTAAGCTTCTTTTTCATTGTAGAACTAAGGAGGAGAATCTCGAAGACACATTTTTCTGGAACTTACCTGAATCAAGTGGGTAAAAATTTTGCAGTTATGATCTCTGTCTATTAGCTGGGATCTAGAGGGCATTGCAGTCCTTTCATGGTGCTGCATAAAACTTGGCTCGTTTTTAACTTTTTTTTTTCCTGAAAACTTTTAGTTGGCAGCTTCCAAAGGAGCTGAACTTGAACGTGAAGCACTTGAAGCAGAGTATTCTTGCCTAATGGATAAAATTACAAAATTGGAAGAACAGGTTAGCTCAAATGGTTTGGCGCTATATTCCTCAATTTAAAGTTGCTCCATATGTGTGCACCGTTGATATAGTCTTCTTTTAATGCTTGCGGACAGCAATATGCTATGTTTTATATCTCAATTTCCTAAACTAGAGATTTTATTTAGATTTTCGTTTGTTTTTTCGCTTTTAAGCTCTTGCTGAGAGTTAATGCAGATATACAAAATAACGCAGTTTAACTTGGAATCCCTATTATGAATAGTTCAACTTGTTAACGCCTTTATTTTCTGCGGACAAAGCTAATGTATGAGCTTTAGGAGAGGCTTCGCTATCCCAATGCAAAGATCATTTTTGTTATTGTCGAGCCAAGCACAACATTAAGGAAAATGTTCTTCACTAGTGGCAGTAGATGATTGTGGAAGCCAAGATTGACAAATACGTAGTGGTTCACGCTGCTAGTTGTTATATCTAGAGCGGATCATTCTATTTATGTTTGTTTCCATAACAGCATCGATCTGCTTCATTTGGTCACTTAAATTTACAAATTTAATCTGTTATATTGTACTCCAGGCAAAGAAGCTGGAAGTGAATATTGAAATGACAAGAAAGGAGATGGAGGATCCAACAGAAGTAGAAATTGAACTCAAGAGAAGGCTAAATCAGTTGACTGATCATCTAATTCAGAAACAGGCCCAGGTTTTTATGTTAAACATTCTTCTTAGTAACGTCTACCTTTAAGGGTTGGCATCTAGTACCTTTGAAGTAGTGTTGGCTTTGAAGATTCAGTTACAGCTAGTCCCCTTCCTGTTCCCAAGAGAGGAGGTTGTGAATTTCGTTTAGATATTTTTCAAGAATGCAATCACACGAGCATGCAAGCTTCAGTGTTTGTGCACTGAGAAAACGAAGCGGGAAGATAAAATTTAATACTGGTTGATATATGGTATATTTGCAACTACAGTGAACAGAAAGGATTAGTCACTGCAATTTATTCCATGAATTTATCTTGCTACATCTTTGGGATTCATATTCTGTTCAGTCCATACTATGAGGAACTATCTTCATTTTCTTTTAATAATTCATTTACCTTATTGTGTTCAAAGATTTCAAAAGCTGCGCACATGATTGCCTTTCATGTTAATGTCCAGAAACACAGTGTTTCACTTCTTGTTCTCATTGACAGGAAAAGATTACAAAACTTCAACCTTTATATTAAAGGATCAACAAGGGTTTGAGACTCTAATGATTAATTATTATTCATTTTGTTGCAGAGCTATGATTGAGATTTATGTTAGTGTGGTTTGCTTATTCACAATTGTTCTGCTATATTTATGTTCACAAAACAACTACAAGCTTATAAGATACTAACAGCTTAAATCTGCATATTTAACCAGGTTGAGGCTCTCTCCTCAGAGAAGGCAACTCTTCTTTTTAGAATTGAGGTATACTCTTACGGAAGTATCAATATTATTACCATTGGCGACAAAAGATGGCCAATTGATTTTTGTCATTGCATTTCTTTTCATGATGGTTTTGCAGGCAGTTTCAAGGTTGCTGGAAGAAAATAAGTCAATGATGAGCTCGAAAGATATAGAATCAGGAACAAGGGACTTGTCTGAATCAAAGTTGAGGCCATTATTTGAAGAAAAAATACGCACAGGAAAGAAACAGCTGGGATCTTTGCTTCTGCAGTTAGATGCAATATTTTTGGCTGGGGCAGTGTTTTTAAGGAGAAATCCTGCTGCAAAAATATGGTCTTTGGTTTATCTTGTATGTCTACACTTTTGGGTCATTTATATTCTTACGTCACGCTCACAGGCATCAAGCGAGTTTAAATCTGGTGCTGTGGTTTCCTTGGAGAACATCAATAACACTGCAGGCTTATAATTCGTTTTCTTTTTGCGTCTCGTCTTCCTTAATTTGACACATCTCCAAGGACTCCTAGTCAACAGTAGTAAATTGTAACTATCTTCTTATGCAGAAAAGTTGTATGTAAAAGCAAATTTTTTCCTTTTTTTTTTAACCCCCCAATCAAAATCTCTCCCTATTTTGTGTCTGTAGTTCGTGTGGAAGATACCTGATTGCCAGATTAAATGTACTATCTGATTGCCAGATTAAATAAGGATGCCATTACTTGAACATAAGACCACTACTTTATTTCATTGAACGGTACAATTGCGATAAAACTTGAATCTCATCTTATTCACGGCAGAAGCATAAACAAAGATCAGAAGCAATCAGGACAGTTTTGTCACATCTTGTGCAGAGGGAACTATCAACTCCAAAGTCTCAAGTTTAATTCAACTTCAGTCGGTACCGGATTTCTTCCCAGCTCGTCTATACCTGGCACAAAATGGATGTCTATTTTAGAACGAAGCCATACAAAAGGCAGAATCTACTGGAGAAAATTAAATCCAAAATTTAGAGAATCTAGTTTGCCTGTCCTTTTTAGATCGAAGCCACAAGAAAAAGGGAGAATCTGGTAATAAAAATAAGCAAATCTAGTAATAAAATGAACTCCAAAATTGAGGACAAGACCAACGATGCATGAAATACCTCCAGAGATCAAAACCTAAGCAATCAACTTTCAGGTAGCTCAAGTAGAGCTGTGCACATGACACAGCAATCATTAAAAACCAAAAAACTTGTGCATAAGATGCTAAACACAAAGCAACCTTAACAGTTTAGAGATGATGCATTAATTTTGGTGGCAATTTTATTCAAGCTGAATTTTCAAGCATTTCCTGTAACATTGGATGGAAGAAATAGTTTTCAGAAAGCAACCAAGCTGCTAATAACAGGCCTAACAAAGAGCTAATTATACAAAAGAAACATCCAACGACAATATTCAGTAAAAATTCCGCTAATGTGGGATCTGGGGAGATTCGATAATACGCAGTCTTACTCTTAACTAATAGAGAAGCTATTTTCAAATGGCCTATATAAAGAGATGGAAAAAATAAATAATAATGATAAAATTATAAATAATAATAATACTGATAATGAGAAAATTATTAATAATAATAACAATAATTTAAAGAAAGTTAGGTAAAGGTTTAGGTTAAATCTCTAACAAGTAGTTACTACTTGCTTACAAGTATGGGCTAACTACAAGAGAAAAGAGTTAAAAAAATTATGAAAACTAGAATGATCTCTTTATGAGGAATCCTTTATTTGAATACTAATACGCAAAGTTTTTTATCGTGGGTCATAGCCTCGGTAAGTTCTAACATTATCATATCACTTTTTATCACTTCCTCCCAATTTTTTTTAGGCCTCCCTTTTTTCCTCTTACAGTCTTTAAGTACGAACTTCTCCCATCTTCTCACTGGATTGTCTAGGTGCCTCCTTTTAACATGTCCAAATTACCTAAGCCTTGTCTCTCTTAATTTCTCAATAATAGTAGCTACCTTTAATTTGTCTCTTACTATTATATTCTTAACTTTATCTATGTTAGTAAGGTTGCACAATCAACAGAGCATCTTCATCTCCGTCACCATTAGCTTAAGACTATGCACTTGTTTGATGGACCAACGCTCCTCCTCATAGAGCATGGCCGGCCTAATCGCGATAAAATTTACCTTTAAGCTTGAATAGCATCTTCTTGTCACACAAAAGTCCTAATGTACTTTTTCATTTAAGTCACCCTAATCTGATCCAGTAAACTATATTTTCACCAATCTCTCCATCGCTAGAAAGCATCCATATCATTAGACAAAAGAAGCACACACCTATATCAAATCCCATTTGGATACTGGTTACCTTCTCTTGACCAATTTAGATCCATATCTAAAGCTCTGATTGTCACTAAGTTGCATAAATTATATTCAAAATAGCCTCAGAAGTCCCAAATTTTTCTAAGAAAAACTCTACCAATGAATATGAACATTCTGAATAAAGTAGGAGGATGAGGCAAAAGAAAGAAACCAAGAATGGAAGGGAAAAAGTAGGAAAAACCAAAGATGAGCGCTACATGCACACACATCTAAATAGCAATGTGCTTTTGTGACAAAAAGAAGGCCTGGAATGAAATGCAGTAGACAAGCAAAACATAGCAATAACTCTAAATCCTACCTTCACAATAAGCAATTCCACCTCAAGTTGGATGAATTAATTTAATAAGTTCAATATATACCAATTATTATGAGAAATGCACAATGGATCAATTTGTGTTTGCATACATAATTAAAGCACCGTTGTCTAACCTCACCATGTTGACTCTTCTTTGGGAAGATTACGATTGTACATAGGAAACTCGAAGAGAAATATTGTTTTGAACCATGAAGGTAAGTTCCCATAAATTGATGGGGGCAGTGGAATAAGAGGGCTGAAAAACAGCATGTTGGTTTATCGTTAAGATTCCTCCACAAAAGAAAAGAGTGAAAACAAAGAAAAAAATGAAAGAAGAAAATGAGTTTAACCTTGTTGTTCTTTTATATGCCCTGTATGCAGCCACATTCCCAAATTTTTTGTCAGCAGATTCCTGTTCCAGTATGTTGCATATCCTGAATTTCTTAACCAAATTATGGTATAAAGAAAAAATATTAAGAAAGGAGAAGCAAACCTCAAGTAAAGGTATCCCACTGAGGAAAAGAAGCAAGAGTGTTAGGAAGATCGGGCCAATTATTACAAGCCACTCAGCACCTTCAAGCACAGTAGAGGAAGCCACGAAAATTCCCCACCAAAGGAAAATCTGAGAAGCAACATTTTTAGTCCTTCACTAGAAGAGAACACCAAGGAAAGTCATGTGGAGTTTGAGAGTATATGGACTATTTAGTAGAATATTCCAGCAAAACTCCAATACTAAAAGGAAAACTTCAACTTGCTACTTCCTCATTTTTGATAAATCAATGAGCAATTACTGCAGTTAAGGTTTCATTCCTTAGATGAACTTCTACTATGTAGCCAGCCAGTGTACTTATCCTCTCCTTTAAAATCCAAACTAACTTGCAAACTACAGAAATCTTAATTTTTATGAATAAATCTTCAAAATTGGTGATATGGGTGAGTTTCCCCACCATAATCATTGCAGTTGTGATTTAGATACCAACTAGCCAGTAGGGGAAAAGAGGTTTCATCCTTTGTTAACAAGGATGCTGTGAGGTCCTGCGGAGTAAATAAATCTACTTTGAAAGGAGAAAATAGTGAAGTGATATTTTGATTTGGTAATACTCTTCCATAAAAGGAAGTAGAAACCTCAAAGTTATTTTAGTAACAACAACACTTGATTTTAAGATGCATTAACAGGAAAAGTTGTGCAACATTTGCTCCACAATAATAGTACATAAGCCTAGACGGCATACCTCGCCAAAATAGTTTGGATGCCGCGTGTATTTCCACATTCCAACATTGCACCATTTTCCCCTGTTTTCAGGGGAGTTCTTAAATGCCAGTTTCTGCTGATCAGCTGTTGCTTCAATTGAAAAACCTATGGACCACATTATCCAACCAATGATATCCTCAGCCTTGAGATGAGGCTTTCTATTGCTAGCATTGACCACTGTTACAGGTAAGCTCACGGTCCAGACCCAGATAGCCTGAAGGGAAGTTTAAGCACATGAGATTTCATAAGTTAACATCAAACTACAACTGCATCAAGTATTGAGATGTGGAGATGGATGTATTCCTAAAAAGAAAAAGGATATGTTCAAAAACCTGAAATGTCCAGAAGACTGCTAGTTTCCCCAAATTGTTACGCATTTCATCAAAACGTCTGTCCTCTCCCCATTGAATTATTCTGTATAGAACATTTCAGAACCAGAATTCAATAACAAAATCCAGAGTCAATTAGTAGCAATTTTACCATAAGTATAATTTCACATGCAAAAACATAGATGTCTACCTTCAAGCAGAAGCATATTTTCTTAACAATGGTTGAATCGAGGTGATGCAGGACCATCTAATATGTCATTCTATCAAAGCATGAAAGTTTTAGCTTGAATTGGTTGTTCGGAGTTGATGTCTTATGATAGTTTGATGGATCATTACCCATTGATCCGAGTTTGCAAGCCTTGAATAATTGAAGAAAAGAAACAACTGGTGTTGTGCAATTGTGTAAAAGTAAATCTTGCAAGCCAAACCTACTCCCCACTCATCCAGCAAACTTCAAAACTCACATTTCTTTTAGAATAATGTTTTTTATGAAAATTATTCTTTTGGAATAATGTTATGAAAGCCTGAAGATTAAAAAATCTAAAAATTAGAGTTTACTGACAGAAGCATAGCATACAGGCCAAGAACAATGCCTTGTCAATAGTACCTCATCAATAGGAACAATCCCAGACGAAAACCCCATACTATGACAAGCAAACTCAAGACTACCTGCAGTTAGAGGAGGAATATCAAATGAGGAAACCATTTGCACTGTATGAGAGGTGAAAACTAAAATGAGACTCAATATAATTCACACAATTCAACAAATACAACACTATGATTATGAATGATATAATGAAGTTCATGGTTCAGGAAAAAAATGTTTCAGCAACTGTAACATTAATGGCTGCTTCCGTCTTTAATTGTTGCTCAGAGGCAATGGAGAGAACTTCATGAAGGTATAGAGCAATTCTTCTCCACTTTGTAAGAAATTGCTTGTTCCATTACAATATTCATTTAAATAAGTCCAAGAAAGTTGAAAAAAATGTAGACCTAATAGATTACTTTTCTGTGATAGAAAATAAGACAATTGCTATAGAACATACAAGAGATGTTTACAAACACCAATCTTATAACTAAAAGAAAACAAGAAAGATATTTTTTCAGAATGTGCAGAATGGATTAAAAGAATGTGAGAAGCTTTGCAGGTAGCTCTCCTCCAGCAATTCCGACTTCACAGAATTCAGAAACGATTCATCCTACAACTACTAATATATGGTCTCTACTTTCCTTAAGTCTAGATAGATCTCTACTTGCAAGAAGACACATTCACCTGTCTGAAATGCCATGACCCTTTTACGACCAGTGTCAACACAGCAAGTACGATGAAATTCGTGCTTCCTGATATAAGAAAAAAAAAACAGAAGTTGTTTCATATCTTCTGATCCAGCCATTTCTTAACAAACCTGTTTTCCTCTTAACTAGAACCAAAAGAACATGGAAAAGAACGAAATTTACAGCCAATCCATCAACACAATTGACAGGAAAACATAGAAAATACGAATCTAGAAAAGAATAACCAAACCAGAAAAACTAGTGGAAGCGAATTACCAGCAAAGTCAGTGACTTTATCAAACTTGAGAAGAGCAGTGATTATAAAGAACATAAACTGATAACCCACCTGCAGCAGCAACAACGACATCAACAACTACAAAGAAGACCGACCCATGCAATAAATTCCAAGCCTCAGCAGAAAGACAAAGGAAAAGGCAGACTTACAGTAACAAAGGCAGTGAGAGCCAGAAAGTGAGAGTCTATAACGGTTCCCATTTGGATGGGTAGAAGACAGCAAATACTCCTGTTTACCTTTAGCAGTTTTGTCTAAGATAATTACACAGGAAGGGTCTCATTAACGACTATTTCGGTGATAAAAAAGGAGTTGGCTTGCCGGCTGATCAACAGTATATGTATCAGCGACTCTGTGCATTCTTCTTCTTTCAATAATAGCAGACTCCCATCTTTTTGGAACTGTTTCTGTGGCTGAGACATGTCCAGCGTTCGTGTTTGCGAAAGGTACGAACTTTTTTTCATTTTAGACCAATTGGGCATTGACTTCATTTAATTTCGAAGGCCTTTGTTATGCTATTGCTTATGATTAAGAAGTATGAAATATGCTTTAAGCGTCAGAGGACTTAGATGCTTAGGAATGAAAAGTGAGAAGGAAAAGATTAGGCAGATTAATGTTCTGATGATGACTATTTTCTTACATTTTCTTATGGGTAAAAAGGAATCAAGTTCAGTCAAGGTGGTACCATTAGTGCGAAATTGATTCCAAGTGTTAGATCACTAATGTTGTGGTCTCACCTTTAAAATCTTCCGTAACTATTGGATTTGGAGAGCCTATTTTTTGAAGTTTCTCAATTTCGTTCTTAAGGGATTCAAATTTACAAAAATAGGTGATACATATGAGCCTAATGGTTGAATTTTCTAACTCAGAACCTCTGAATTTGCTTTTACATGGGGAAGCTTGACTGTTGCAACTTCAAGCTGGTAAAATTTAGACTGTTGCAACTTCAACAATGTACTCTAAGAGTGGCAGAGGGTGGAATTTGCACCCCAGTACCCAGGTCTGCACCAGTATCTCCAAATCCCAAGCCAGGAGGAACTACAATTCTCCTTCTACCTCCTGAGTTCATTGATCTCAATGCATATTCTATCCCTTCACACATTCCTTTATTATAAGCCTCTCCCAATGGTTTCTTCTCTCTACCAAATGCGTCGACATACATCTCTCCACTTGCTTGTACTTGTCCCCTGAGATCAATCCCTACCAAGTCTCCTGGTCTTGGAGATGCGCCTCCGCCAACTCTCAACTCATAATACCTGTTTCCAATCGTAAGGTTGAAGTTGGGTATGTTTCAACTTTCAATAGCTTAAGGGGTGAGTTTGAAGAGCATGTACCATGTACCTTATGCCATTAGGCAATACTATCTCTTCCTCATTCTCAACGTTTCTGCAGTTGTGTAAGTCTATATCTTTTTTTTGGTAAATCAGTTAATTAAGTAAATCAACAAAAAGTTACGTACAAATCAAGAGATTGCCTAAGCTGCAAATCTCTTTCCAATACCAAAAGGAATAGTCTTATTTAAGAACATGAGGAACACTACTTGTTCCTTAAGAACCAAAACAGCCACAAAAGCCAGCTTATACATATTTACCAACCAAGATGACCTTGTAGGAAGGTATATCTTAACCAGCAACACTCACATTTACAGATTTACATAGTAAAGCATTAAAGTAAATAGGTCAGTCATTCCGCTACTAAACCAGAACCAGACTTTCGAGTCACCATTCATAGGTTGAGCTTACTAACTGTGTTCTCCTATTTGCTGAAAACCGATGATGATAAGGCTCTCCCCTGCTTCTTGCATCCCTCTTGTCTCTTCCATTGTGATCCCAAGTATGAGATCTCCATATATGCTTGCATAACTCTCACCCATCCTTCTTTGATGAAACTCGTAGGAATGTTACTGATTCTTTAAGAAACCAACAGTGGAGATGTTGGTTCCCTATTGTCACGAACTGGGATAACCTACAAAACAAAACATTAGAGAAAATAATCCTTACCAATAGTTACCTTCTCTCGGTGTTTGAGTCGAGAAGTTCCATAACTTAGAAGACCACTCTGGTGTTTATGTTCCCAACTTCCAAGGCCTTATCTCTGAATGTTCGGTGTTTTCTTTTGGACCAGAGATTATAAACAGTCACTGATAGAAGAATGATAAGAAGGTTGAGGTCAATATTTGTGTGGTTTTAGGGGTGATTAAACCAACTTAGAAAGGCTTGAAGATTTATCAAATTTGACAAGTGGATCTGAAAAATGGTTTAAACAATGTGTCCATTCTGTTTTTGAGTAGGGACATTTGAAGAACAGATGGTCAGTGGACTCATTATCTAAGAAACACAAAGAGTAGTGATTTGGGACATATGAGAAGAGAAGTTTGTCCCTCGTTTGCAACTTTTTAAGAAAAGCTAGCCATAGAATCAAGGAATACCTTCGGCTATTTCTTTTATGCCAGACTACTTTATACCACGGGACACAAGGATTGGGAGGTCTCAAGGTAGAGTAGGCCGAAGCATTTGTGTAAGTTTTGGAGGGGCATGGAAGCCATTTCAATCTATCAGGTTGGGAGCATTCTGGTCGATATGGTAAGGGGTTCCAAGGTTTGTATAGTCTCAATTGTGGCCTCATGCCAGCTCCACACATTATCTCTGATACTCTCATAAACTTTTGCATTCATCGGTAACTTCGATCCATTGATCACTCTGGGAGTTAAAAGGTTCTTTAGCATGCCTCTAGGATACCAAGGGGTTCTGCCATAAGAAAGTAGATATCTCATTTCCTATCTTAAATTTGAATTGGTTCCCAATAAGATCTCTAACATGTAACAGCTTCCTTCAACTCCATGAATTATTATTACTAGGTTGTGCATTCCAAAAGGTTTTCCTTCTAAGAATAATAGTATGCACCCATCTGACCCACAAAGCTTCATTATCATTAAAAAGCACCCAAATTCTTTTTCCTATAAGCACATTATTCTATATAAATAAATGTTTAATGCCTAAACCACCCTCTTTTTTAGGTCTACAAAGGTCATTCCATTTAACCTTCACATGATTAGACTCTACATTCCCAAACCACAGGAAATTTCTTAATTTTGTCTCTGTCTCTTTAATAATGGAGGAAGGAAGAATAAAATGACTAGACCAATACACCTGAAAAGTCGAGAGCGCAAAAATTACCAACTGCAGTCTACCAGCATAAGAAAGAAATCTATGGGTCCACTTGTTAACTCTAGCGTCAATTTTATCCAAAAGAGGAATGCAATCTATCCTAGAAAGCCTACCTTTTAAAAGGGGAACCCCCAAGTAACGAATAGGGAGGTGACCTCTTAAAAGGCCCGTAAGGGATTCCAGCTGATGAGTCATATGACTCATATCAAAAGATAAAAAGAACTGACTCTTACTAAGGTTCATGTCCAGGCCAAACATATTTGAGAAAATATTCAAGCAATTAAGAAAAGTTTGAATCGAAGCCAAACCAGCATGACAAAACATTAAATGATCATCAGCAAACAAAAGATGAGACAGTTTTAGAGCTTTACACCTCTAGTGGTATTTAAAAGAGCTATTACAAGCTATAGAAGCATCCAAACTCCTTGAGAGAACCTCTGTACAGATAATGAAGAGATACGAGGATAAGGGATCCCCTTGTCTTAAACCAGATTTACCACGAAATGTTTTTAAAGGAGATCCATTGATCAAAATCGAATACGAAGGGGAGGTTATACACTCTTCAACCCACTTAACAAAATAGGAGGCAAACCTATTGCTAAGAGAAAATTTAGGAGGAAATCCTAGTGAATAGAATTATAAGCTTTTCTCAAGTCCATTTTGAAGGCACAGTGCTTATGATTATTCGACAAGTGGTAGTTCTTAAAGATCTCTTGAGCCAGGGGGATACTGTCCCCTATTCTGTGACCTTTTATGTAGGCACTTTGACTAGGGCTAATGATGTGAGGAAGCAAGTCTTTAAGCCTATTAGCCATTATTTTAGAAATCACCTTATAAATAAAGTTATAGCAGGAAATTGGTCTATAGTCATGCACAGTAGAAGGATGATCATTGTTAGGAATTAGAGAAATAAAAGTAGAGTTAAGTTCTTTAAGAAGCTTTCCATGACGGAAAAAAATCTTGTATGGCTCTAGTAACATCATCCCCAACAATATGCCAAGTTTTCTTAAAGAAGAAATCATTGAATCCATCCGGACCAAGAGCCTTATTGGGATTAAAGGAGTAAAACATCCTTAATCTCTTGCATTGTGACATTCGAAAGGAGGTTGTTTTTAAGATTTTCAGGAATGGAAGAAGGAAAAAGTGTTGAGAAATCGGGTCAGGATCTGATCCCGACCGCAGCGGAATAATCACGAAACTTTTTCGTGACTTTTGATTTCCCAAAAACCAAGATCTATTTAATTTTATAAGATGATTAACACGAATCATAATAAAGTGGAAATTTAATTTGTATCTTATTCCAAAGATTGATCTTTATCTTGTCGTATCCCTCGAACCGTTTTTAAAACCGATCCGTCTTAACTACCATAGCCGCACAAATGTCCGGCCTATAACGGTATCTACAGAATAGGTTGAGAGAACTTTGTAACTCTTACAGAGAGGGTTAAGCAAGAAGTGTTAACTCCATAGAGCTTAAGCCTATTTATAATAAGCTTTCAACGTTTTAGTAATTTAACTGAAATTAAATTCTAATTTCAAGTAAACTTTAATTAGAATTACAAATAATTCTAATTAAATACCAATTATGCCCATATAAGATTCAATATCTCATATTGA
>JAOTBA010000050.1:32856-43117 GCA_025629845.1 Erythroxylum squamatum
TAAATAGAAAATATAAATAGCATATTTTTGCGAACGCTCCAAATCAAAATTACTTTAATAATAATAAGTCAAGATTTTGATTTGTATGTCTTAAAGCACTATAAAATTGGAATAATAAAAATCATAATATCTGGTGCAATATATTTTTCATAATCAAGAACTGGAACAAAGACTGAAATATCCAAAGCTTTAAATTGTCTTTGCGTAAATTCTACAATATTCAAAACTCTGTCTCTATATCATTTGCATTATTATCATCTAATAAGAAAATAAAATATGATGAAAAAAGTGAAAACTGAGGAGTAAATGGAGGATTTCAAACTTGTTTCTTCTAATAAAATATTAATATTTTTTTATATTTAACCATAAATATTCAAGAAAAAAACAGAAAAATAGAGTTAATAAAAAACGAGTAGGATATAGGTATCTATCGGTTCGGGTTATCACTAGACCCATATCTAAATCTATATTCACATCTATTTTTCAGCATCCTTTAAACTTCATTTTTTAGCCTCTATATCTATTTTTTCGAGTCAAATTGTGCAGATATTAATCAAGTTGAAAATCCACTGTCATCCTTACATGTGAGCACATTTTAAAACCGTATCCGTGTATACCATAGTTTAAAGGTATCAAAAGAGATCATTATCTAGAGAAGAACGAACATAGCAACTACATTATTTTATTTTTTATTTTTTTGATAACTTGGGTTTCGAGCTTCGCCCGACTATCCTGGAGCCTATGGGCCACCCACTCAGACTCATAGATAGGTAAATCCAAGTCTGATCTTAGATAGTATCAGAGGTACCTGCTTTGAAAGATGAGCCACCACCAGAAATATTACATCACCTTAAATAAAGACTGCTCCTCCCAAAACTCGAACCCACGTCCTTCACATAATCCTCTCCCTTTTTTGACCGCTAAGATATCCCGTAAGTGGCATAGCAACCACATTATTGAATCAAATGAGGGTAGTTTTAGATCAACATCATTTCAATAGGACACGAGGAGATCGATGGAAGTGGTCCTTTGCCTGCAATGGTCTGAAAGAGATAGAACAACCCTACTAAAAAACAAACTATACGACTAAGTACTAAAGTTTCAACCGATGAAGAATATAATATCACCGCCAAACTCAAACCAGTACGTACTGTCCTCGCATCTCTACGATGTGGAATGATGGTAGTGTCCATCGTTTTAATGGGAAGTGGTCCTTTTGATGTGATGAAGAAGATGACATAGATTGAGATTGATCAAAAAATAAAAACATAAACAAAATAAGAAAAAATCTGAAATTCTCGAATTTTTAGAACTAAAAAAGATCAATTTTGCTACAACCAAACTGTATTTTTTAAAACTAAGTTAATAAACATACAAAATATTATGAATTATGTAGGGTTTAATCTATGATTACAAAATCGAACCCAATTTGAGTTATTTAATCGTGAAAACTTTAAACTGACCAATTTTTCAATTCGGTATTTAACTTTTCAATTCGATTTATTTTAATAAATATTTTTGTTAAATCTATTAATTTAGTAATTAATCGATCAATTTTTTAAACTAATTAATTTTTATTTAACAATCTTTTTTCAATTAAGCTTTATATTAATGACAGTCTTCTTCAAATTTATTTCAAATTCTTCAATTTATTCAATCTTTAATCAGTTTTGACTGTCTAATATTGATTGAATTTTTTAAATCTTAAATCTCTTGTCTTATTGGTTTAACTTTTAGTCTAGTTTTTAAAATGTTAGGCTTAATTACTAATTTTAGTAAAAAAACAAAACCATTTATTGATAAATTATGCAATTTTGACTTAAAAATGAGGTATACTCAATCATGCAACAATTCAATTGAATCTCTAGTTTCATAAAACATTATATAAAATGGTTAAGTTTTATAAGAAGTTAATGAAATTTGAAAGTTTTATAAATTTCAACAAGATATATAAATAAAAAAATTTAAACAAAAATTACAAATAGATATTTTGTTGCATATTTAATTAAATTTGATTCAATTAGTTGGGTGTTATGGATATTTTGCTTGGATGAATCTGCCTACCTAGCCAAACAATTCTTATGTTGGACTTAACAAATAACTAAACATATTAGTGAGATGTCTCCACACTCCACAGTGTCCTATGATGATTTGACAGATTCTGCTGGCTATTAAGAGCCATTGGTCCCAATGACGTAGCTAGATGGGGCCTAGGGGGGTCCCTGGGCCCCTCAAAATTTTTTAAAAAATAAATATTATATATAGATATATATATAAAAATGATGTTATTTAAGAGTTGGGCCCCCCTAAAATTTAAAAAATTAAACATTGGGCCCTCCTACCTTACATGTCTGGCTACGTCCCTGATTGTACGGCCTTCGGCTGAGGAGCTATAGCTCTAAAAGTTTTATCAATACACATTGTTGTTTCTGGAAATTTCCCTATCCTTGCTCTATCAAAGTTGTTGGCCTTTGTTGTTGCATTTTACCAGTGACAGTTGCTGGCTGCTGCTCGGAAGATGAATTTGTTGTCAACAGTGGAGTAGAAGGTGTTGAAGATTGTGGCTGCGATGGCCATTTAGGAGGAGGAGGAGGATGCGATGATGAAGAGAAGTGATCGGTTATTGTCTAGCCGGACCAGAAAAGGTGAAGATGAAAAGGAAGTTGCCATTTTCAGGCTACCAAGATACTATCTTGTCTAGGATATGATGGAGGATTTAGTAATTGGTCCCTACCTTGTCCTTTTTTGCTTGGAAATGAACGAGTGCCTTCTTGTTCGTTCAAGTTAAAATCCTGAAAGAGAGAGAGGAATATGCGTAATACTGTTACCAATGAAAGGGAGCTTCACGGAATCCTCTCAACAAATTAGCAAACATCAATTAAATATTTACTTAATTTTCTCTTCAGCAAAACTTGAATGGACTTGATCAACAATTTCAACGATAAAGATGAAAAGCTGCAATGCAAAAACATTAGGCCATGCATGCTATGCTTAGTGCTGAATATAAATCTCTTTATAGGGGGCAAAATGATTTTCATCTTCTTCAGTTGAGTAATTTAATGGCATACAAAAACTCAACACATTGATTACAACTTGAAATGAAATATTTTACAAAAAAACAAATTTTTACAACCCTCCTGAGATTTGCTTCACAAGAATATAGCCCAAAAAAGAAAAACAAAAAAGAATCACAATCGTCTCAATATGTTGGTGAGCCATTTATCCTTAACCAACCTCATTTACTCTTGTCACCATGTTCTGGCAATCCAGTAAACTGCATCCGTAAGTTCCTATATTTAGCATGCCTATTCTTCTACTTCCTGTGATCGCTGACCCCTCTCTTGCAAACTTCTTCTAGCCGCTTGTGGACCAACAATGGGTTTCTGCAATGGTTTTAAAGCTGCCATGATTTCCCCAAACGTTGGTCTCAATTTTGGATCCCTATAATTTGAAACATCAGTCATTAATCCAGTGTCAATTTAGCTCTGACTAAACAATACATACTCTTCAACAAAGTACAAATATATCATATCAGCAGCAGTAAAGAAACATACAACCACATGCAGTTTGTATAATACATATCAAAATTCCATTGTTGGAACATGTTTTATAGCCTTTAGCTCGTAACTAGTACTGGTGCTCTTCATTTTGTGGATATATATCATTTTCGATCAAAAATGAATTTGGTAAATTCTTTGGGAGTTACAGAAGACAAATTAAAGAGCATACAACCTACCACCGATTATAGTGGCACAAGTTGTTATACAACGCAAACCTATGCAGCCCATCATCAAAGTTAAAACAGACAAAAAACTCAGACAAAATAAATCTAACAAATTGAACTATAGCACAAATATATTTTGGTTAAATGACTGCACATAAGCATGTTAAGCTCAAATGCAGAAAGTCTCTGAAACCAAAATGAAAAGGGAAACAAGTTGTATGATACAGAGATGAGTAAAAAGATTTGACAAAAACTGAAAATGAGAAAAGAAGTCACAACTTCATAAATGGGAATTCACTCCTTTCGGCTTAGAGGAACTGAGATTCTCATCATTGGTTTTTAGAAAAGTTCAACTGCAATGGATATAATTTTTAAAAGAAGCAAGAGTTTTTCCTTGGAGGTTAGTCCAAATTGTCAGAATCTCAAAAACAAAATCTGTTATCTTGAGAATAGTTAGCACAAAAAGCAACCAAAACACTCACGTTTGCCAGCATTTCCTAATAATATCAGCAATTGCAGGATCCATATCATCCGGAATATCAAGACGTCGATGTTGAAATCCAACAGCACCAACAACTTGCATTGGATTCATTCCTTCCCACGGCTGTTGCAATGTAGTGAGCTCCCAGAGTATAACCCCAAAACTATATACATCACACCTGCAAAATGATCATTCATTTACACAACTTTGACAGAAAACTATAAACTAATCCCAACGAAATGCAACATTTTTTTTTGGGATAAAAGTGCATACTTCTCATTTGAAGGTTCATTTCGCAGCACTTCTGGAGCCATCCATTCAGCCTTAAAAGCAATAAAACCAAAACTTAATTTAGTGCTTGGGACTCTTGTCTATAACCAAGCAAGCATACAAGATGAGACCTTAAGAGATTTAGGTTTCGTCATGTCAGGGGAAACTAAAACAAATAGCTTCTTTACAAATTTAAAGGTCGCTGCTTGGCATGAAATTTACTATATTATTACAGCTAAAATAACAGACCAAATAAAAAAGAAGCTGAACTCTGCAAAGCATATCCGATACTGAAACATGCAAAGAATAAAGCTCAAACATAAGCAATCCAACAGGAAGACTGCAAATAGATAAATACGATCAGCCTTCTATAAGCTTATACTAAAAAATCATAAAGAATTTCGCTTGTCCTAACAGGAGATAATTGTGCATCAGTAGAAAGATCTCATTGGTGCTATCTGTTATATGTTAGAGCGTGCTATAAATTATTTGAGCTTGCAAATGCATCAGGAATACAGCGAGCATGAATGTATAAACATGTAAACAGAACAACGTACAATGGTTAAATGGAAAAAAAGAAGAAGTTAAAGAGTGCTTTTATTGAATTATCAACACTGTCAAGAAACAACTCGAGCCAGGTGGAAAATGTTATGTATCGAGAAACAATCTACTAATACTAAAGGTTATGTATCCCATGATTTCATTATTACAAACAGATTAGTATTCATGCAAGTCACTTTTCAAAACAAGTTCTGTACTACATTGAGCAGTGCAAAGTTTTTCAATTCAATTGTTTCATTAGAAGATTACGTTCGGGAAGTGAAATAGCATCCGGAACATATTATGACACATTTAATGGTGCTCAATTCCAAATTAAAACCAAATTGTGATATCTTATAAAGAAATCAAAACCATGAATAAATAATAATCAATTCAGAAGAAACTAAGGTAAGATAGAAGTGTGCTGTGCTTTTAATAGTAGCTTACCGTCCCTGCAGTTGATCGTGAAGAGAGAAATGTGCTGTGCTTCATCCGTGATAACCCAAAATCACATACCTAAGATGACAAGAACAAAATTCCATGTGATACTGCATTAGTCTACACAGACTATGAGAATGTCAAGATGTGTTCAACACTGCTGAAGTAAAGATAGATAAGCAACCTTCACAACCCAGTTTCTATCAACTAGAAGATTTGGGGACTTCAAATCACGATGTACTATTGTCGGAGAGCATGTGTGCAAATAATTCATTCCCCGAGCCTGAAATTTCAGTCAAGTAGAGAACAAAATATCCAAATGAATATATAAAATAATGGTCTATATCAATTGACATTGAAGATGAGTAGATCAGGAGAAATTCATACAGCATCAAGGGCCATCCTCAAACGCCTCCGCTCATCTAATTGGTTATTAGGCCGGTGAAGTAATCTGTACAAACTACCTCTGAAAATGCAAATGTCATGATATGATACTGCCATTACTGTAGTTAGAAATCATACTATTCCTCCTAAAAGTAGAAAATGTCAGTCAGAATTCTTTTGACTTTCAGAAAACACTGTGATAGCATCAGAAAGAACAAAGTTGAAGAGAGCCAGCATACCTAGGAAGAAATTCTGTCACAATCGAAAGATTTGGCGCACGAGTTACTGCTCCCATGAAGAGAACCACATTGGGATGCCTTACTCTTTTCATGATTCGGACCTTGCAATTTAAATCAGAAGCAATTTAGCAAAAAGTTTTTGACTAGTTGAAGTTCACATTAATATGTGCCAAATTTATTTCAGATCAGCAAACCATTGGAATGATTAGCAATTTGATGTCTGCCTAGCACATAGAGGTTACGTAAGATCTCAAAAATATTAGACCTTGACCAAGGATTAGGGCACTAGTGGCTCAGAACAAAGACTTTGTTTGGCTGAATTTGGAGCCGTAAAAGATCAAACATATAAGTATATATATTGTAAACTTCTCATGTCTTAAATTAACTAAAGCATTTCAACATAGCAGTAAGATGCATAGACAGAACTGCTGAACCAAGTCAATAATAGGATAAATATCTAGGGTGCCCCACTACACATATTTTAGAGATAAAAGAAATGAAAGGCCCTCGAGATTTGCACTATTTATGTTAATAAATCTCAGTAAGGACGAGGCAACTCCATCAAATAAATGTTACAGAAATATCCATCCAAGTTTTTCCTTTGAGAAACACTAAGATATTGCTATGATAGGCAAAGCAAGGAGAGAAAGCTGTACCTCAGTTTTGAATTCTTCAAGTGAGTCACTCATGATGTCTTGGTCTAAGAACCTCTTAACTGCAACTTCCTAATTACAAAAAATATTTAGAGTTAATTACATATATAATATATGAAGGTTATTTATTTGTCTCCTTCCATCTCGACAGATTAAGAAGTTAAATCCATATGAAATTTTTTCTGTCCGAAAATTGAATGCAGAATCAAAGGGTTCAAAAGGAAGAGTACTACTATATAATATGTAAAACATACAAATCATACTGATCCATGACTATTCTTGTAAGATGGATATTTCATCCATTCCTAAGCCTCACCCAACAAATTAAACTTCTAGGTCGAACAGTTTTCTTAACACGATATTAGAACCTCCATCAATGAAAGTTCTAGAGTACAAGCCACTTTACCTCTTCTATATGGATCTGTAATTTGTTCACACTTCTTGTGGGGGCCTTTGATTGAAAAATATATATTTATTCATGAACAATTTAAATTCTTGAGCTCAATGGTTTCTTAAAATTTCTAATCCTTGCATTTTAGGCAACTAGAGCAGCTTTAGCATTTTGGAGTTGAGGAACGGCATAGTGGCTGGTTGACAACCAGTCCCCTCAAGTCCATGATAAATGGACGCGAGGGAGTCTTATTCAGAATAAACGATCTCTTTCTTCATGTACTATTGCTATATTAGAACTGCTGACATTTTGTTAGCGCAGACATTAACTGTTGACCAGCCAAACCAAACTTCAAGGTTACAAGAATACTCACAGTTCCATGCCAGTCTCCACGATATACCTCTCCATAAGATCCTGCAAATGAAAGGGCATATTGAAACGCTAAGTTAGCTATTGAATTAGGGTACCCACTGCATTGAGATTTACAACTTGACATGAAGCGAAATTTATGAAATATGAAAAGGCCACTACCAAGTCCAATACGTTCACCCAGTGTAATTTCCTCCCACTGAATCTCAAACTCACCCACATCTTCCATTGCAACTTCAGATTTGGAGCTTTCATTACCCACAGATCTATCAGATATTCTCTCGCCTTCAAAGGTTGCCCCAGAAGCATCACGTTCGCGGCTGCCACTACCTTGGCCACCGCTACCCCTGTCCCCACTACCACGACCTCCACTACCCCTGTCCCCACTGCCACGTGGCTCATATTGACCACTATCTACATCTCCATCGCTTCTCGCTCCCTGCTCATATTGTTTACTCACAGCTGCTGTCGTTGCCACTACAGCTGCAGCAGTAGCAGTAGCAGCAGCCGCCACTGGTAGTTCAAGATTCGTGTCACTGCTCGACTTTGCTGCAGCAACAACCATAGAAGATGCTACAACAGCTGCAGCAGCAGCTGCTGCTGCAGCTACAGGAACGTTTCTAGCATATTGCACAGGAGTAACTTCAGGTTGCAATGATAAAGGTAATCCTGCAAACTCCCTTAATTCTAAGGAAGGCGCAAGACCAAGGACTTCCACGGGTTTAAGTTGCTCAGACTGGCTGGAAGAATGGATTATTTTGGAGAGCACTCTTTGAGGTGGCAGAGGAGGTAAACAACGAGCATGGCCAAGATCATCTTGATCTTTTATGAGATCTTGAGTTTCATTTATCTTAGGTTTGTGGTCCATAACTTCAACTGGAGGTTTGGCCTCACTATTTGATAAAATCAACTGTTTTGGATAAACGTCCCTGAACAGGTTCGCTGGAGCAACAACCCCACTTTCTAGCAATACATCATGAAGTTTCTGTGCTAGTTGGGGATTATCTTTAGCAGCATCAAATACATATTGTGAGACATTTTTGGCTTTCATCCTATGCACAGCAGGGGAGTTAACACCTTCAGTCCAAGAAGGTGATCGTCCATGAGAGTAAGGATAACTTGGCCTGCCAGGAAGCTCCCTCAGCAAAGCCTTCTCTACACTGGATGATTTTCTGAAATCATTGGACACCATCTTGGATTCTTCTTCATCTTTAGCTGGCCTTCTAAAACCTGTGTATCCATCAGACCGGTGTATACCAGCAGGAATTATCCTAGATCTTGATTTCTTTTCAGATGCATCTGAATGCTCCTCAGAGTAACTCCCTATTCCACTGCTAAACGAAGTTATGTGAGAGGAATCAACTTCTCTAGAAAAAGGACTAGCAGAGCAATAAGATTCCTCATACTCGATATGTGAACCAGCTGCATCTGAAGGAATAAGAGTTCCAGGATCTGCCATTAGATCAACTATGTATTCCCTGAAATTCAGATTATCATACCTTAAACTGCATTCTGATATTCCAATGAAATATCATATATCCAAGAGGCTACAAATGCTCTAAGAAAACTATAGTAACCAAAATGTGTAGGCCCAACATAAGCAAACGATTTTTAAGTAAATGTTTTTACCTATACAAGGCAATTTTCCTGTTCATTTTAAAACTACAGCTACAATTTAGGGTTACACACACGAAATCCTCCGAGATTTGGTTTTCAAAAAAAAAGTTAATTGAGCTCCACATTTTCTTATGCTTTAACAATTAGTAAAATTGATCCATTTTCCAGTATTTTAACGTGGTCTTAAATTATATTTCTAAGATGTCATAATTCAAAATAGCATGTTACTAGCAGTCGGCTTTGTTCAGAAAACTAATGAGAAGAAGTTTTAATTATAAATGAAATACTAAAAATTATATTATTTTGTAACTGTTTAGCTACCAGGATCTTCAAAGTGAAATTCACACCACAAAGAAGATTTTGAAGAAACCCCAAATTATAGAGGATCTTGGTTTATTTCACTCTCAAACAAACAATAAGCTATAAGCATCATACTCATTAACGTAATGATTAATTTTTGCGGTCAATGAAGTTCATCCCAAATAAACCCAACGTTTAGCCAAAATAAATGAATAATTATGTCATCATAATATCACGAATACCTTCCATCCCCAATTTTAACAAAGTTCATAGCCACATCATCAGCACCAGTGTATTGATGTCCTTTCACCAATCGGCATGGAATGCCCACAGTATCTGCCAAAACCTACATACATATGTCCATGTACAAGAGTCAAGAAGACTTCATAATAGTCAATCCCTACAAAAGCCACATCAGAAAGCTCAGGATATAGTTTATGCTATTAGGACATTGGAATGCTGAAGATAATCTGAACAAGGCGAACAAGCTGTTTGAATTCCATGAGAGAAAAAAAGATATAGAAAAGTTGAAAAATATGTTAATTATTGTTGTATATGTTGTGTCTATTACCAACTTCTGATGAAAAACCAAATCCGTCTAGAAGGTACAGCCTGGTATTCCAACATAAAAGGAAGAATAAACTTCCTGGGACCAGCGGACAGGTGGCTAAATAAGAGCCATTCTGTTATTTGGGAATATTCCTAGTTTTTACAATTTTTGTTATATGTAAGAGGGGGTGGGAAAGTAATGATTATTGTCATTTTCTATAGCTAATTGCTTGTGGGTTTGTTTGGTTCTCCTAAACCATTCTAGGCTGTTCAAGGATATTCATCAGTGGTATCAGAGCACGTAAC
>JAOTBA010000051.1:4372-18315 GCA_025629845.1 Erythroxylum squamatum
TTGTGGTAGTCCCTCAAGAACCGTCACGTGCACGTTGACCCAAGTATAGGCTTCTCCCGCCTGCCCGCTAGTGGCATAGAGCTCCCTCAAGGACTTCCTCAAGAATACACGACTACACATGACCATTTCCTTGGAAATGTGTAGTGCGTCATGTTTTGGACTTACCCAAACTATTTGATATGTTAATGTGTTCATGCTAAGTTGATAGGAGTAATGCATTCATGATTTTGCATACACAAATTTCTGCATTGAAAAAGTATTAAAAATGTCCTTGCTTGCAAACTGTAAAATTGTTACCCACGGGCTTCAAGCTCACCCCCACTTTCCTCCACACAAGCTGGTGAAGAGCAAGAGATTGAGTAGTCAAGGGCCAAGGGCATCACTCCATTTTGAAATGTTGTTGTACTTTAAGCTACTTTTGAAACCAAGGCTTTAGTTGCATTTTGAGTAGTTCATTGTTTTAAGTATCTGTTGTATTTGAGATTTTCGAAACATTGATGTTTTGGGGCTTGAAATGCCCACTAAAGCTTTGTATCGTTTTCCCCTCCCTCGTCTGACCCTCATTCTCCTCTTAAACATTCTTCTTCTCCGCCGGCGCCTCCTCTGCCCTCTTCTCCTTTTTGCGACCAGAACCTTAACCCTAATTTGCCTTTATCTTCGGTGCCAGCCCTGAATCAAGCCTCACCCCTCCTTCGACCCCATTCCCCTCCTTCTTTTCCCCAACCCGCACTGGTTCCTGCCCCTAAACCCTCCTTGCCCCTTTCGGAGATCTCATTAGGGCATCCCCGCACCTGAAAAGCGGTGGTCTCTGATGGAATCGCGGCGTCCACTCAGGCCTCCTCCTTGTCTTACTTTCCTCTGGAGCTGAAGGATAACCAGCTTGTGGCTACCCCTCCTCCAGATTTGGCAAAGCTTGGAGCGGCCAGACTCAAAACGGCTCTTATTGGTTTCTTCCTTGGAAAGCGTCTGGATTTTCCGTTGGTCCAACGAGCTTTATCTCTATCCTGGGCAGCGTGGGGCCTCAAGGAAATCTTAATCACCAGCGCCAACAACTTCCTCTTCAAATTTGACTCTGAGGCCGGTATGAAAGAGGTTCTGGAGAAAGGACCGTGGCATATCCAAGGTAAACCTCTGTTTCTCAAGAAATGGTGTTTGAATGGTTGGGAGCAGGAGGAAGTTCGCTCAGCACCTGTTTGGACACGGTTCTATAATGTCCCAGTAGAATACTGGACCACCGAGGGGATTGAGTGAATTGCTAGTGCAGTAGGCATTCCATTGCTCATGGATACCCCCACTGCCAAGATGTCCAGAATTATGTATGCCAGAGTGTGTGTCGATTTAGACTTACAAAAGCCTTGGCCAACTTCATTTCTGTTGGCCACTTATTCTAAAGATGGGGAGTTATCTTACAAATCCATCCACGCAGAGTATGAATGGAAACCAGATGCTCCAGTGCCTAAGCAGCATTGGGCACCAACGGGGAGGACCTTTGAAACAGGACTGCAGTCAGAATTGCTGGAGAAGAACACTGCCAACTCCCATCTTCAACAGAAGGATCCCTCCCTGCCTCCAGTGGAGGTACAGAACTCTTCTAGTGATCTGGCCCAACTCAACCCGCCTGCTTCTCTGGCAATTCAGCAGCCAGACCATGAGAGTCTGAAGACCAGCATTGGCGCTCAGGACGTTTCCACACCTATCCCCGATCCAGAGGAATGCCAAATGGATACAGCCTCCCAAGGAGTCCAGGATGATCCAAGCTTTGATACCACTAATCAGGTTAGTAGCTCTCCTCCCTCTCCTTGTTCTGAACTAGTTCCTAGTAGCTCTGGTACTAAGGGAGGGGCAGAGGGGGATTTTACTAGAACTACTAGGAAAACTAGAAGGAAACAAAAGTAGGAGTTAGGTTTAGTGCTTTTGTCTTATGGATTTAGTTTTCTGGAATGTTAGGGGGCTTAATAGCCCAAATAAACATTTAGCTGTCAAGGCTAGTCTTAGGAGTCTTGCCCCTGCTTTTGTGTGCATGGTAGAAACTAGAATAAGATCCCTGTCTCTCCTGCATAATATCTGTTCCTCGATTTTCCCTAGATGGCACTACTTTTCCAACATTGATCATGCCTCCAATGCTCGGTTAGTTATTGCTTGGAATGGGGATAGGCTCTCCTGCTCTAGGTTACTCTCTTCTGACCAAATTATTCACCTAGAGGTTACCATTCATAGCTCTTCCCCTTTCCTAGTTACTTGTGTGTATGGGTCCAATAATCTTACTCATAGGAAGCAATTGTGGTCTGCCTTATCTCATCTTTCCACCACAGTTGGGAACCATCCTTGGCTCATTGTTGGTGATTTTAATGCGATTCTGAATTCTTATGAGGCTGAACCTTTGAGTTCCCAGGCCTTACAAGGTATGAGGGACTTTAGGAAGTGTGTAGATGATTGTTCCGTTTTTGATCTTAATACCACTGGCCCTATTTTTACTTGGAATAATAAACAGAGTGGAGATCTCCTTGTAGCTAGAAAATTGGATAGAACTCTTATCAATTCTGAGTGGTTTTCTCGGTTTCCCAGATCTTATTGTGTTACTCTTAATCTGAATGTCTTGGATCACTCTCCTCTAGTGGTTAAGGCCTTTCTCAGTTTGTCAAGGAGAAGTCCCCCCTTTCGATTCTCCAACTTCCTTGCATCCCATCCTAACTTCCTTCTACTCGTTGAAGAAGGATGGTCTACTCAAGTTAGGGGCACTCCTATGTTTCAGGTAGTGTCCAAGCTGAAACTCATCAAAAGCTCCCTCAAATCTCTTAACTCAAGTCAAATAGGAGATGTTAGTGTTCGGGTGGAAAATTGTCAGGCAAATCTTAACTGTCTCCAAGAGCAGCTTTAACATGACCCCCAGTCTACCCTTCTAATAGCCAGTGAATCTGAGGCTATTCAAGATCTTCTTAGAGCGCTTCGAGACCAGGAA
Organism: Erythroxylum squamatum; assembly: GCA_025629845.1. Lineage (NCBI taxonomy): Eukaryota > Viridiplantae > Streptophyta > Magnoliopsida > Malpighiales > Erythroxylaceae > Erythroxylum > Erythroxylum squamatum. The sequence goes on from JAOTBA010000051.1 coordinate 7,332, forward strand.
TCCTTTTTTCAACAAGCTTCCCGTATTAATTGGCTGAAAGCAGAAGACAGAAACACAGGATTTTTTCATCAGTCCCTCATTGCTCATAGAAATAGAAATTCTATTCACTCCTTACTTTTGACCAATGGTACTAGACTTGTAGGTTTCCAAGAGATTCAGGATCAGTTTTTGTCTCATTTCCAGAATTCTATAGGGACTTCTAAATCCCTTCCTTCTTCTCAAGAGTTTTTGGCCTCCCTCTTTCCTCTCCCTCCTCCTGATAGTCTTTCCAACTCTCTTATAGCTGCTGTTTCTGATCAAGAGATTACTGAGGTCTTCTATTCGGATGTTCCTTACATCCGAACAAGGCCCCTGGCCCTGATGGTTTTAATGGGCATTTTTTCAGACAATACTGGCACATCATTGGTCAGGATGTCACTAAGGCTATTAAGAACTTCTTTGAGCAAGGGAACTTCTTAAGGAGCTTAACTCTACTTTCATTTCCCTCATTCCTAAGACAGCTCACCCCTCCACTGTGCAAGATTACCGACCCATCTCTTGCTGCAATTTTCTGTATAAGGTCATTGCTAAGCTTATAGCTAATAGACTCCGATTAGTTCTTCTCCACATTGTTAGCCAAAACTAGTGTGCTTTTGTTCCAGGTTGTCGCATAGGCGATAATGTTTTGTTGGCACAGGAAATTCTTAGAAATTATCATACTTTCAATAGTCATAAGCGTTGTGCCTTCAAATTTGACCTTACCAAAGCTTATGACACTGTTCATTGGGAGTTTCTTATCATTGTTCTAGAATCAGTCGGTCTTCCGAGGCAATTCATTACTTGGATTAAAGAATGTATTATGTCCCCTTCCTACTCTATCCTCATTAATGGTACTCCCTCCAAGTTCTTTAGAGGTCAGTCGGGTTTGAGGCAAGGTGACCCCTTATCCCCTTTCCTTTTCATTTTAAGTATGGAAGTTCTTTCTAGAGGTTTGAACAAGGCTCTAGATGGAAATCCCTTGTACAAATACCATTGGAGATGTAACTCTCTTAAGCTCAACCATCTTCTGTTTGCTGACGATCTTATGCTATTTTGTCATGCTGATTTGGATTCTGTGACTTCTCTGCTTAATTGTCTTAGGACCTTCTCTCAATTGTCTGGTTTGGAGTTGAATCCCAACAAAAGACATTTTTTCTTATCCCCTGAGTCGTTTCCTCTGACTCCTCAAATTGAACAGGTGTCTGGTATTCAACAAGGTAGTCTCCCCATTAAATATTTGGGTGTTCCCCTCATTACTGGTAGGTTGGCCCTGTAGGCCTCTTGTGGATAAAATTGAAGCTAGGATCAATAAGTGGACTAATGAAAGTCTTTCCTATGCTGGTAGGCTTCAGTTGATTATTTCTGTGCTCTCTTCCTTTCAAGTCTATTGGTCTTCCATGTTCATTCTTCCTTCTTCAATCCTTAAAGAGATAGAGGCCAAGCTTAGGAATTTTCTTTGGACAGGGCAGCACTCCTCCCATTCTAGTGCTAAGGTCAAATGGTCAGACATCTGTAGACCTAAACCTAAAGGAGGTCTTGGGATTAAACACTTACCTACTTGGAATACTGTGCTTCTGGGAAATAGGATTTGGATTTTGTTTCACGACCCGGAAGCTCTCTGGGTGAAGTGGGTTCACTCTATTATTCTTAGGAGAAGGACTTTTTGGAGTATTCTTCCTACTAGCAATAGTTCCTGGAGTTGGAGGAAAATTTTAGCGGTGAGGAATAAACTAGGGAACCAATTCAGAATTCGGATAGGCAATGGAGCTTCTACTTACTTTTGGCAGGATCCTTGGCACCCGCGAGGTCTCCTCCAGCATTTCTCTACTGCCAGAGCCATTAATGGCTCTAAGCTAAAATGGACAGCCACAGTTTCAGAGGTGATCAGGAATAATAGGTGGAGCTGGCAAAAGGTTATTGGTGATACTTTGGGCTTTCTGGCTCCTCTTCAATATCAACCGGATAGCTCTCATTAAGACAGTTTGGAGTGGTTGGGAGGGTCAGGGAACCATGTCTACACTAACTCTTCAGCCTATTCCTTTCTAAAACCCCCCAACCTATAATCCATTGGCATACATTGGTGTGGTCCACAAAGAACAGCCCTAGATGTTCCTTCATACTTTGGTTGGCCTTTTGTGGCAAACTACAAACTAGAGACAAACTCACTTTCCTACATATTCCCAATCATTGTTCTTTATGTCTCTCTGCCAATGAATCAATAGCTCATTTATTTTTTGAATGCCTTTTTTCCAAATCAGTTTGGACTTTTTGCCTAGCCTTCTTTCATATCACCTTCCCACCCCATCTTGACCTCCACTCAATCCCTTCTTGGCTTAATTCCCCTCATCTTTCCATATCTATCAATTATATATTCCCTATTCTCCTTTCAGTGGCAGTTTACATTCTGTGGAAAGAAAGGAATGCAAGGACCTTTAAAGACGAAGCTATAGGGGTGGATGGAGTGAAAGCCAGAGTTCTCACTCTAGTTCAGGAGCACCTCAGAGTAAACACCGAGGGCAGGTAAGAGCATGAGAGGTTTTTTATTTCTAACATACTTGAGCATGTTCTTGTTGCAGGTTTTAAACAGAGGCACTTGGGGCATAAGAGCTCAACCAGTCTTTAACTCTTGGAACCCCTTCTCAGTGGTTTCCCTCACAGTCAAGGTTGTATCTTCTTCATCTGGAGTAGCAGTCCAGTCAAGTGGAAAATCCACACCTCTGCTGCTTTCAACTCAGAAGGTCTTTCTTTTTAAGAGTGATTATGCAAAGAAATGTTTTGATGTTGATCCTTTTGATGAACGAGAGTTAATCTCAAGGCTCGATTTCAACAACAAGGGTAGGCTAAATCCAGGTACAACAGCATCAATTAACGGGGGTTTTAAGACTGTGTGATTGCTGTGCTTCTGAAGCTCATTGAGGCCCCCTTTGCACAACTGCTTGCGTGTTTGCTTGTTCAGACTGATTCGTTTGCTGTAGTTTGCTTTGGTTATTAGTCCTCTATGTACCTTAGTATCCAGTGTTGCTGTTTTTGTAATCTGTGGAGCATTTTCGAGGAACTATTAGTAGCTTTGTACTTTAGCCTTTGGTGGCTTTCAGTGGAGTTTCTAAACTCTCCTTTTCCATGTACATAACCCTATTCTTTCTTTTAATCTAATAACTGATTTACCAAAAAAAAATATGATATTTTGATGCTATTGACATGTGATTTTGTTTTCTTCCATGATTCGCAAAGCTTCATGAGGGGGAAAATTCGTGTACCAACTTCAGGAAAATTTCTGGGTTGATCTGGGCTATTTTAGGCAAAGTTATCTTCTAGAAAGTTGTAGATCTTTCTCTTATCTTTCTAACGGTATATAGTATGAAAATTTTGGACATTTGAGCTGAAAGTTATGCCCATTTTATTGTTCCATCTTAGTATTGCTTCCGTCTCAAAATGACGTCATCGTCGTCTTAGTATGACGTCAGCATCGTCTCAGTTTGACCATCTTAGTTTCCTATCATCTCAGTTACTGTTCATTGCTTCAGTCTCAAAATGACGTCATCATCGTCTTAGTATGACGTCAACATCGTCTTAGCTTGACCGCCTTAGTTTCCTATCGTCTTAGTTACTGTTCATTGCTTCAGTCTCAAAATGACATCATCATCGTCTTAGTATGACGTCATCATCGTCATAGTTTGACCATCTTAGTATGACCAGCTTAGTTTCCTATCGTCTCAGTTACTGTTCACTCCATGGTCTCAGTTACTGTTCACTCCATCGTCTCAGTTACTGTTCATTTCTTTCGTCTCAAAATGACATCCTACTTTTTATTCTATTTTTAACCTCTCAGATGAAAGATTTGGTCTTCAAAGTCTTCATGAGAGTTGTAGCGCTTGAAGTCTTCTTTCCAACCATATAAAGAACACATTAATCCGATATCTATAGCGAAAGTTATGGTAATTTTCCCAACCTTGTATTGGCGATTAGTTATGAGTAAAGAAAAAGGAGAATTCTTGAATTAGAAACGAGGTAAGAAATGGTTTAGGTACAAAATAGGTTATATGTGAAATGTTGGAAGTTAAAAGCTGGAAAATGTAGTTGAAACATGTTCATTGAGTATGCTTCGGTGTTTTGGCCATAACTTTTTCTCTAGCTATCCAAATGAGATGATTCTTGATTTGGATTAAACTAGAGACATAGGGCTACAAATGTTCTGATGAAATTGAGTTCTAATTCAGTCTCTAAAAATTTCAATTTTGGATGGAATTTGAGCACAAAATATTGTTTCAGTATAAGAACAGTTCAGAAATGTTTAGGGTATAACTTTCAGATTACTAAACCAAATTGAATGATTTTGGTGTCATTAGAAAATTAAGACAATGAGGAACACTTTTCTAGAAGGAAGTATTATCAAATTCCTTCAATTTTTCCATGGTAATTTGTTAAGGATTTAGAAGTATAAGATGTTAGTTTTAATAGACATAAGGGGGTAAAATTGGAAAGGCTAAGTAAGCGAAGGGAAAAATGGGAAGACAACCTAAAAAATGTGTCTTGAATAAGTGAGAAAGAAGGAGAGAGTCATGAGCAAGGGAAGAAAAGAGAGAAAAACGTGAAATAAGAGAGGAGAAGAAGAAGAATCGTGGAAGCTAGGGAAGAAGAAGAGAAAATCGTGAGAGAGAAAGAAAGAAGAAGGAAAAAGAAAAGGAAATCATCTGCCAAGGTAAGTTCATCTTTTTCTTCTTGCTTTGTTAGAGAAAGAGTTAGAGAGAGAAAGGGGTCTTGTGTAGAGAATGAAGGGTTTTTGTAGGAAGAAAATGATTTAAGAGAACCCATTTGATTTTAGGGTTTCTAAACTAGGTTTTGGGTTTTCTAACCTAGATGGACTATAGGTAGGTTAGGTTTGAGCTTGATTTGCGTTGATTTCATTTGTTGTGATTATGGAAATTTTAGGGGATTTCCATTTGATTTTGGATTGAATGAGAATTTTGGTTATGTTAGGAAATCAAGAAAAACTTAACCAAGAGCAAGAGGAAGGGCACAATTGAGTTTGGATTTTCAAGCGAAATAATGCGGGTAAAATATTTATGGTTATTGTGTAAATGGGCAATGTGCCTACGTGTGTGTGTATATGCTTGAATTTCTAAATTGTGAATCATTGTGATGTGGAAAATGCATTATGATGGGTTTTATGTTATGCATTGAAAGATGTATGACATTTTGATATAATTGAATTGCGAGTATGATTATGCTATGCCTTGAAATTGTATCATGGCATTTTGACTTAAATGAAAAGAAGAAAAAGCATGAGAATATGAATTTGTGATTGATTGAGTTGAGCATGAGAGTTGATCATGTTTAGGCAAGAGTGGAAACAATTCATAGTCATGTGCACGTCGACATAAAGCCTTCTTCCAACTGCCCGCTTGTGGTATACGAGATTCGTGGACTCGTTTCGTTCACAATGTAAACTTCGATTTCTCCATTTTATTCCACGGAACCCTTGAGCCATTTGTTTGTGCATTTGCATTTTGATATGTTAAGTTATGATGCAATTTGAGTGTTATGCCTTGATGTTAAATTATATCCAATATGTTTTATGTGATGATGTATTGAACTATGAGTTATGAATTGGAATTGTGAGTGCTGAACTTACATTGCTAGATTATTATAAGACGTGTGTGCCTATATGAATATTCACATATATGCTTCATTGTGTGGTTCGTTGCCGATGGCTATAAATATATTAGCCACTAAACTGTGTAGGTCAAAGCAAAGTGAGAAGATTAGCGATCCTTGTAAGGCATTCGGAAACTTCAAGACAGCTAGAAATCTTTTGTACTAACTTAGTGATTGATTTGGATATCTTTATAGGCATATCAAACATGAACATCCTTTTGTATTTTTGTATTAAGTTTGATGTGTATGTTGATATGTAAGTAAAGATTGTTCAATCATTTACTTTGTTTAGAAATGAAAATGAGAATTTGAGAAGTTCCTTTTGTGTATGATTATGTTATTTTAAAGGTTGAGTATGATGGATATGGAAGTGGAATGTGTATGTGCATATTCTTCTTTGTTGAGATTGCATATTGTTGCTGGCATTAGAATGGCATGTTAGTGTTGGAAAGATTGTATGTGATGAATCATTGAGTTGAGATTCAAGAGTTAATGAGATATACTGAGTAGTTGAATTGATATGAAGTGATATTGCACTAGAAGGGGTGAATTTGAGGAGATTATGAGCGAAAGTGATATTAGAATGGATGTTGGAAGCATTAGAGAAGCTTTGGAGGGGTTTGGGTGTCATAAATGTCCGTCAGGCAGACATTAGGTCCTTTAAACAGACCTTCTTGGGTCTAAAAAGGCCCCCAGCCCAGTTTATGTCTGTTAAATGGACCTTCTCGGGTCTGGAAGGCACCCCAAGCCCGTCTATGTCTGTTTAACGGACATCCACATGACAGCTATAGTAAATTTCGATTTTGACCCTTTAGATGCAAAATCTTGCTTCGAGTTCTTCATAAAAGTTGTAGATATAGAAGTCCTCTTTGAAACTGTCCTAAAATGACCTTAATCTGACATCTCTACTGAAAGGTATGCCAATTTTCCCAAAACATGTACAATATGATTGAGGACACAATCATGCTTGATTCTTTTGACCATAACTTCATAACCTGACCTCCGAATGAAGTGATTCTTGAACCAATAGATTCCTAACATATTTTTTTGCCACTCCAAAATAATTGATAGCTTTTGGTGTTGATTTCAAGAAGATTGTTGGAAAGAAAATGAGGGTTCATTGAAATAACTCCACAAGAAAACCCGCTTACGCTTTATGACTTCGGATAGTTGGGCTCCAGAAATGGGGTCCAACATCTTATGGTATTAGAGCTTAGGTTTTTCCTAGGCTTAGAATGCATAGTAGGATGAATTGTTACATTATGTGATTAATTGTTATATTGTGAATTGATTGATTGCATTAAGTGACATGCACATCATGCATACATGTAGGAATTAAGACTAAAAGGAAATGTAAGCTAAATGCTAGTGTTTTAAATTGGAGGAGTAAAATGCCACCTCGTAAAATAATACGAGGAGTTTTGCAAGGATCTGCTACACTTGATTCCTCACCATTAGAGAAGGGTACGGATGAGTATAGAATCCCAAAATTGCAACTGCATGAGTTACATATATGAACTTTTGTTAAGAGTTTGGACTATTCAAAACAATGAGAAGAATGGTGTTTTCTCAGAGTGTAAGATCAGGAAAGTTGTGGATATTTAGAAATAAGAAATATTACTTAGTCCGATATGTTAGACATAGATTTAGTATTTGTGGTTATGTCAGCGAATATGGTAACAGAATTTTGTTGTGGATATGTAATTGAATTAATATGGATGTCAAAATATTTTCATGAATTGGCTAAAATAGAAATAGAGACAGGGGTGAAAATGACAAGATTTAAGGTGTACAAGCAAAGTGGAATTAAAAAGTTGAACTTGGAATTTATGATCTGGCATAAGATTGTGCTAGTGAATTTGAGATCAGAATTTTAAGATGGCTATGTGTCTATAATTTTAAATTGATTAAGAACGTACGTATGGAAAATGAAACAAATGATAGTGATATATGTAGAAGTTCTCATGGTTATGTCGACCAGTTATTATGAGTACATATTCGATAATGTGGTTACATTGGTGAATAATGTAATTGAGTAAATACGAGATCTATATTTGGATATGGTATAGGAGATAATCTATGATCCCTATAGTTAAAATTATGAGATGAATTAGAGTAACGCAATGGAAGTATGGTATAGGTGATTATGCTGAAAAGGTAACTATGCCGGAGGAGTAATTTTGAATAGTTATAGAATATTCAGAGGTTGTTTGGAATCAATTACGATTGATGTATCAGTAGCATGAGATATAAATTGGTGACCTATCGAAATTACTTTTGTATATAAGATGTAATGATCATGATGGTACATACAAAAATATAAGAGTAAACGAATATGCCTCTTATTTCATTGAGCTTTATTATAAAGGATACTTTGACAACGTAAAGTGTGACAGAAATTGAAATTATTGAAATATTATGAATAGTTGAAATTGATCGTATCAAGGTGTTAAGAACGGTTGAAACAGCATTGACGATGATAACAGTCGATTGATAAAGATTGCTTGAACAGTATAGATAATAGTAGCAAGAAAGCTAGTGTTGTAATCTCAAGATGTTGGACCCCATTTCCAGATTATTGGGCTCCAAAAATGGGGTCCAATAAGTAAACTCCTTTACTTACATGGAGGTAAATTGTAACACTATAGTCTAAGCCATAATCAAGCCACCAACTTCATTATTCAACTGTGAATCAATTATTTTAGATTCTAATAATATACATGTTTCCCATATCTCTATATATATGTATATTACTTTCAAAAGAATCTCGGTACCTTATGACTTGTTTTATTATGCTCATACATATAAAACCAAACTCTTTTGTTTCATTAATAATAAATATTTTCATTACAAACAGTAACGGGAAGATAATTAAGTTATAAGTAAATACATAGATATAAGTAAATACACTTGCTTTCCAGGGCATTATATTTACATAACTCCAACGTCCATCTTGTTATCATATTCTTTCTTATCAAAATAATAAATTCATTAGCAGTACTTATGTTTTTATCATTAAAACATCTATTAGAACCTCCCTTGGCCTAATAATCTTCTCCTTTTTAATGATGACAAGACTTTTGCATATTAGAAATCAATAATAAAATTAAACATACAATCAACTTTCTATATCGAGATAATTATTAGCTCCCCCTTAATTAATGCATAAAATATAATTCAATATCAAGGAAAAAAGAGAAATTCAAAGAATTACCACAAAAATAGATAGAACAATTTATTAAAGTATAAAAATATTATATATAAAAAAGTCATAACATATACAAAAGTCACTCCTTCTGAAGGTCATCACTCCTCCTAAATCTAATATCACCAATTTTTACCCACTTTTGGAATCATCAAAAAGAAATCATTTATCTAAAAATGCAAAATAAAAAGTTTTATACATCAAACTATCTTGGATAAAAGATCAAAATAAATTTTATTAAGATTAATAAACTTTCTTATTTAAAAAGCGGTATTAGGAATTTAAAGGTTAAAAAGGTTAATTTTGATATAAGCACCCCTAGTTATATTTAATTTTAAAAAAATCCCAATTCCGAGGTTATGTGTTGGACCCCGAATTTTTTTATTGATTTATTTGTTTTATTAATTTTAGAGTTGAGTCATTAAATTAGCAAGTATGAAAAGGGAGAAAGAAGAAGAAAAGAAGAGAAATCATTTTGTTAAGGTAAGTTCCATGCTATTTTCTTCTTGTTGGTTTGAAAAAGGAAGTAGAAAAGATGGGTTTTGTGGGAATGAATGGAGGAAGAAGATGATTGAGAGACCCATTTGATTTTTAGGATTTCTAAACTAGGTGTTGGTCTTTTTAACTTAGATAGACCATGGGTAAGTTAGTGCTAAGCTCAATTTAGCAATTACTTCATTTTTGTGATTTTAAAGCTTTATGAATTTTATTGGAAATTTGATTGAATGGAAAATTTGATTTTATTTAGGAAATCAAGGGAACCCAATCCAAGAGCAAGAGGAAAGGCAAGCTTGACTTGGATTTTGTAAGCTAATTAGGTGGGTAATTTATTTATAGCTATTGTGTGATTATGCAAATTCTTGCTTATATGTGTAAATGTTGATTTCTTGAAATTGAATTGTTATGACTTGATTGGAAATGCATGATACATTGTGATTATGTTATACCTTGAAAGAGTTTATAACATTTTGAATTAAATGAAAAGAAGGAAAAAGAATGAAAGTATGAGCATATGATAAAATAAACATGTGTTTTTTTTGGGCGAGAGAGGAACCATTTCGTTCGTCACGTGCACGTAGACAAGAGCCTTCTCCCGGCTACCCACTTGTGGCGTATGAGCTCCGAAAATGGATTCATTTTGTTCATGGTGAAAACTTCAGTTTCTCCATTTTGTACCCATGGAATCCCTCGAGCCATTTGGTTGTGAATTGCATCGTTAAATTGTTAAGTATGATACATTTGAATGATTTGCTTAATGGATACAGTCAATGTTATGTGTTATGTATTAACTGCTTAATTATGAGTTTTGAGCTAAATCGGTGAACAATTATTCCGAAGAAGTCAAACTGAAATTCCAACTGGAAGTTTCCCAAAATCTGTGCTGAAATAGAAGAATGAGTTTGCTCGCGTTTTGCGACTTCGAATGTTGGGCTCCGAAAACGGGGTCCAACACTTACTCTCTTTGTCTTCCTCCATCCTTCCTTTACCTCTTTCTTCCTTATTCCCCTATGATTCTTTATTGGAGAAAAAAATGCTCAAGAGGATATCCAACCTTAGAGACAAACTTAGAAATAAGTATTAGAGATCAAATGGAATCAATATATCACTACAGCCTTCCTAAGGAAGAGAATGGTAGATTTATAGTATCACCAAAGTTAATATTGCTTCATACTAGAGCAAAGACTTGAGCTGCTACAATAGTGGGATTTTTGTAGAAAAAAGACCCCCATTTCCAGTATTATATTGATAGGATGAATAAGTAAAATTACGGGGCTTAATGAATATTCTACATATTGAAGAAAATACATTTCTCTTTATATTCACTTCCCAGTCTAAGGCAATGAAGTGGTGGAAGAAGGCCCTTGGAATATGGGTTAGATTCCTTTCTTTTTCCAATATGGACAACTTGGCCTCTAATTAGAGAAAATAAAGCAACAATTTATCCCTTTGTGGGTGAATCGACATAATATTCATTTGGACTATTGGACAACAAAGGTACAATTGTGAGTTTCTTGGGTAAACCTCTATTTATGGTTGAAAATACAACTAGAAAAAGGAGAATTGGGTACGCTACAGGTTGTGCTAGTGTTGATATCTCTAAGGATC
>JAOTBA010000053.1:0-16913 GCA_025629845.1 Erythroxylum squamatum
TAGATTTCTTTCTTTAAAGAAATTGGGAAATAATAAAAGTTTTCGAATAGAAACTGAATTAATTAACTTTTCTTGCTGCCATTTTTTTAAATTAGAATATATGTTGACAACAATTTACCAAGTTTCTGCTATTTTAAAATGCAAGAAATATCAAATGAGAAGTTTAACTCTATTGTGTTTTCATTTTCTTGCATGTTTTTTGTCCCCTTTATTTCTTGATTTCTTGTAGTGAAATGAAGTTGTTTTGCCAATTTTCCGATCCCTGCATCTGTTTCTTTATATCTCTCCTCTACGAACTATCTATTGACACATTTATAAAGCCTAGTATCAGTTTGTTTGCTCTGACACATTTATAAAGCCAAGTTCCTCTTATCCGATGACCTTTTCAAGACGACTTCTTTGTTTCACCAGTTGAGTTCACATGTTTTCAAGATGACTTCTTTGTTTCACCAGTTGAGTTCACATGTTCTGTGGTCATGTGTTTTTCATCCACCTTGCACTTGATGTTCTTCAAGAATGCCCAAATGTCGATTTGGCAAATTACGTTCTTTCCTCAATTTAAGATAGGAAAATTGCAATTTTTTATCTTCAAGTTAATGCAGGCAATTTTGGTGCTAGAACAAATCAATAGCATTTTCTTGGATGCCGTAGACTTGCTAGAACAGAGAATTCTTGTACCACGAGTCACTCTGTATTATTAACACATGTTATAGTTGTTCCATCTAATAATACTTTCAAATGGTCATGTTGACATATGTGCATGTATGGATAACCATTCAAAGCATTCTAATCCCTGTTAACTTCAACGCCTGTAATGTTTGAATCAAGTTTTTCAACAACTCGAGACATTTTCAATGCAGATTTTAATATCATAAGCGGTTACATCTCCTACAAGTATGGATCCGAAAGGAAACATGATTGAAACATAATGAACCTTGAAAATGACTAGTTCAGGACAGAAATTTCAGAACTATTTATTAACGCCAGTAAGCAACAGAAAATTATCATTAACATTTTATGTACATACTAACTATTGATTACATAGCATGTCATATTGACTTTTTGCTTCCAAATTTCATGTACCATAAATCTTCATTCCTATTGCCTTCTAGAGTCTCGTTGGGAGTTTAGGGCTAGTGTGTCATTGACTTCAGTTAGCTAGGCCAAATGTTGCATCACCAGTGTGCGCTATATTGTCGTCGATTCTGCCAATGACCACACAGCCAAGGGCCTTAGCCACGATAATATGCTGCAGCAAGCAACTGAGGCTATGGCTTGGGTAATCTCTTAAATTTCTGCACTGTAGTTGCTGCTGTGACTTTAAGGCTTCAAGATGGACCATGTTGATCATTGAAGTGTATCAGAATGGAGATTGACATAACGAGCTTGATGATTTTTGAGAGGTTGAGAACCACTTGTATAGCAAGGCAGAATCAAACTTGTGCTTGCAAGTCGTGCAGGCAAGACGAGGAAGGCTATGGTTTGAAGTATGGATGACAGTGTAGCATATAGGGCATTCCTCAACACCTTCAAATTTCTTGTCAAAATTGCTCTTCCATATTCGCAGCCAAAGCCCCATTCTACATAAGAGAAGAACATTACTTCTAAAAATCTTCAAACAAACATTCTCAATTCATATCATGCTTTAACGCCAATTCATCCAAATTAATGTTGTCCAAGCATGATTAGTTCATAAATAAGGCTTGGTGAATGGTTTTTTAGTTGAATGGTTTCTCATATGGCTAATTAACAATGCTGAATCTTCTAAGAATTTTTAAAATCTTCCAAGAACTAAATGCATCTTCGTTAGGAAACCTACAGTGATGTGTTAAGCAATAGTCAAACAAATCTACTTAAAGAAATGAACAAAGAGATGGATAAGCTTCACCAGTCTGCCTATATACACAATCTATGGTGAACATATCATACTTAAAATGAAAGAAGTTTGTCATATCATAGAACATTCGGTGAAGAAGATTAAAACTCTTATTAGTTATCTGAGTTAGGAAGAAAATAACTTACTTTTATGAGCCCACTTACTTGTCAAGTTCATATTTGACCTTACTGTCTTTACCAATTTCCACCACCTGCCATTCAGATTCAACATTAGATCTTCGGACTGTTTAGAACCTTAATTCACAAAGAATTCTAGTCTTCATGAATGTAAAGACCTGATAACGTAGCAGCTAAAGCTTCATCTAGGTGATTAAATTAGTTCTATTTAAATTAGCTTTGTTAAGAATAAGTTGCACAAGTGGCTTACGCACCAAATAAAAAGGTAATGTCTTGTTTTTGTTCAATCATGCAACAAGCAGTACTCAAGGAAACCAAACCTACACAGTTGAAAACTGGTCCTGAACAAATTAAAAGATTGAATATAATCAATGGAAGGTGTAGAATTTAAACAACTTATCTTATTAAAACTCCACAGAATGAAGAATACATTTGAGTTATGTAGCAAAAGGAAAAGTTAACAATTTCCAAGTCATGCCAAGGATGAGCATCAACAGATCTCCGCCACATATCGGGAACGAAGAAAAAACTTCATGATATACCATGAATGGAAAAGGCAACTATGCATCGGGAAAATCTACTTAGGATAGCTAAGTACAACAATGATTTCCAACAATTAAAATGATTGTGAAAAGCAGCTTTGAAATGCACTACAATCTGCTTTGACATATCTTTTGCCATAGAAAAACCAAAGCTCTTATAATTAATGAAGAAGAAGAAATTAATGAAGCCTAAGCTCTTTTCAGATTATAACCAAATTGTGTAAAGAAAATGTCAAAATCAAATTTCAGTGCTTAACTAACAACTACGAATTCTTCCCAAGCCATCAATTCTTATGTGTGTGCACAAGCTGAATACAGATAAATGTCCTTGTTTGTATTAACAAATGTACTTCATTACATAGATGTGGACACAACCTTTTGAGAGTTGTCATGTCAGGGATGTATAGCTTCATCTTGTCAGGAAAATGTTCATCTAATGTTTTTCTACGTGCATGAAGCAAGGAGAGCAGATTAAATTGAAAATTATCTTCTCTTCTTACAATTCAGTAATTGAACTCCTTCCTAGAACACACAACTGGACTAATTTTTCATGGACTTATAGCCACCATCAAGCACAATCCTAGCCATATGTTTTGTTTAATATTACCGGATGCAAAGAATTACACAGAATGAGGCACCCAGCAGGAGTGCTAAAGGACTTAGCCTTTAATTCTATTACTGCATATGATGACACTTCTACTTCTCTAAATGGTACACAATGATTTGGGAAAAGGTATTATTTCCCTTCAAATTGCAAGGAAACTAGTGATATATATCTCTTGTAAATTTTGAACACTGAAATATATTCCAGTAGCACCACCTACATTGCTGCAGAAACAACTCTTTTTTTCCCCCAAATAGGTAGAGCAAAGCTTCATGACTGACTTAAATGAGTTTTAATTTAGGTGAGAATCAATTGCAGATTTCTAACCTGTTCTGATATGTTCAAGTCATCCAAACTCAAAGAAGACACCATAACAAAATGTTAACTCATTAATAGCATAAATATAAAAGGCATGGATATATATATGACTTCAAAACTTAAGAATCATCGAGGATATGCAGAAAGTATACCTTTGATGTAAGAGTTGAACCAGTTATGCTAATAAAATTTGCCCCAGCCTCAGTTGCAAGTGCTTTAGCAACCAGAGTTTTTCCAGTTCCAGGGGGCCCAAAAAGTAATATTCCTTTGCAAGGCTGGAAAGGAAGTTCATATTAATGTATTGAAAACACTTGAAGAGAATACCAAAAGTTTCAGTCAGTCTTAAAAAAATATCAGTACCCGCAACAAATGTCCATGAGAAAACAGTTCTGGCCTCCTCATAGGAAGAATGACAAGCTCATTCAATGCCTTTTTCACATCTTCCAAAGCACCTATATCACCAAATCTTACACCAATTTCACCAGGAGGTACCACGGCTGACACGAAGTTGCTTTCGTACTCATCCTTAGCAAGGTTCTGCCGATTTTTTCCAATCATCAGAACCAAGCACAATATAAAGGTTTATATTCTAATAAGCAATAAGGAAATGTAAATGTTATACATGCCTTCAAGTTTTGTGATGGCTTCTGTACTACAGTTTCTTGCTCCCTCAACCTCATAATTGCAACCTCAAGGCTTTATGTTGAAACGATAGCAATTAGCCTCAAGAATAAAAATCATCTTAGTAATATTCATGGTATAAACTTGCACACCTTTCACGAGGTAGTGACAACCGATCGCCTTTTACGGATGGAAGCAGACAACCTGACAAGTAATGATTCTTAGCCCAGCCCACAACTTTTTCAGCCCCTGCGAACAAAGTTTCATCCACAATCAGTAAAAAGAGAACAAACTGCATTAATTTGAACAACTCGCTTCCCGAATTATTATAAATTCTAGAGGTCAGAGTTACTTTGAAAACCTGTTTCCCACATTATTCTAAAATTTCAGATGCTAGAACTAAAATCTGTTCTTTCAGTTTTAACTTCTTACTTTGACGAGTCAGTATCACACCATCAGTATTTACATGCAACAGGTCCATGCATGACATCTCATTTTCTTCTAGAACCTGCATTCCAAAGGGAAAAAAAAAAGTTAAAAGAATAGGAAGTGCAAAGCAGGGCTATCAAATTGCTTGGTCAGTACACAACAAGCAATTGCAAAACCCAAACACTCAGCAAACTACGCAAAACAGCACTATGATCCAGATGAATGGTTAGATTCTACCTTCTGTAGTTCATTCATATTGCTCCTTGCTATCACGATTCTTCGGTCCTCTTCAATCTGTTTATTAAATGTCTTAAGGAGTTCTTCCTCCTGTAAACGTGGTAAACAATGGAAATGTTAAGAAAACCTCAAAAATATCCGGTGATCAAACAGACTAAAAATTGTGGCAGAATTCCAGATGTAATTGAGAAAGAAACTCTATATGACTTATACAGCAGGTTATCAATGCTATACTTATAGTCAATTGACAGTAAGCTTACATTTCTAGTTTCTAGATATCCCTGTCCTCAATGCTATAGCTTATAATCAATTGACAGTAAGCTTACGTTTCAAGTTTCTAGACATCCCTGTCCTCAATGTAAGCCTAGGTTTCATTTAAAGCACAACAGGAAAGTGCATCATTTAAAGTAATCTACTCAAACATCCTGCATACAAAGTTCAAATCACTTCTCTTCAGAAGTTTCAATTGCCTTTCTGGTACTCTTTGGAAACCATTAGAATGATCCCCAGAACACAAGTTGAAAAGACCAAACCATAATTGCATTTTTTCTTATCCAGGCTGTAAATTGCAAAGCTCATGCATGGCAAAACTTGGCAGGCTTGCATATTGGAACTGGCTTTTCATTTTCAACGCTCTAACATAGAACTTTAATTTGAAGACTCCATGAAATTGCCAAAAGATTATACCTTTGAATCAACAGCCTAGAAATACCATTTCATTTAAATATGATTAGAAAATGAAAAAAGAATGTTGTGCAGTGACCGAGAATCAGTATAAAAATTGAATTCTGGCTCCTTGTCCTCAGATAAATAGGATATTTAGAAATTTAACCCTGCACATATAGCATATCAACTTTTGAAGTTTATTGCATCCAAAGTACCTTTGGGGGGTTTACAGTTAGGACATTACTGAAGATCTTATTTATATAATTGTCATCAGATCTCTTTGTCGTTTTAAGTCCTTCTGTAAGCCGTTTCAAGGAGAGAGGCTGGAAGCAAGCATTAGAAATTTGCATCAGCTAAGAGAAATAAGGAAGATAGAACAGATGCTGTGGAAAAACAATGAAGTAAAAATATTACAAGTGATTGCTCATAATGCATAACATTTTTCAAGTTATTAAACACTCACCAGCTTAGCCAAACGACCAAAGTTTGGGAATATCATTGTCTGCTTAACATCAGATTCTAAAGAAAATCAGTAAAAGAAACAAAGATAGACCATTGCATAGATTATACAATGGTAAAAAAGGCAAAGCCTTTTAACATAGTCTTTATCTTAATACAAGATCTTAAACTTACAATGTTTTCTTTCTCCTTTGACCCACTTTCAACTTTGTTTTGGCCACATATGAAAACAACAGGGCCTGGTACCTTATCAAAAATTTCCTGCACCTTGAGGAAAAACTCCCTCCGATTCAACTTGGGAACTGCTCTAGACAGCCATAGAGAAATGTCTGGAAAATAGACAATAAGGGGGTGTATTGAATGCAAAACCTGCACAAAAACAAAAAGAAACAACCCAAATTAAACATGAACAAGAAGAACAGAAGTCAGGAGAAGGAAATTTATAGAGCATTCATACCTCAGATAAAGCCTCCATAGCTATATAACAATCTTCTGCCTCAGCATCAGTGTCACGCTCAATGTCCTTAACTAAAACAAAAACTACTCGGTTAATTTACAACCAGGGAGCATATACAATTACTTGCACTGAGAAGGGTAAAAAAAGTTGTCGTACTTCCAAATCCTCTGCAAAGAACAAGTATAATGCAAAAGAACATAGTAATGGTCCATCACGTAGTAATTATGCGAAGAAAATGATGTAAGGATAATCAAGGAGACATGAACACTCAAAAGCAACAAGAAACTCTAGACAAGATTTTATCATATTATTCATTAAAAACTGACAAGAAAGTTCCTATTATAAAAGATAGCATCCAAAATGCATTTTAGAACGATTCACACAGGTTATTATAGGAAGTATAGCATATGAGGAAAGAAAGTATTCGGTAGTTTCTGAATCTTGAATCTCATACATTCTTCTGTTCAATTTCATGCACTTCATAGAATGATCTATTCGCAAATAGGTGGGAAGCAACCCTTACAAATGCAAGAAGTTTACCATCTATCCAATAAACTGGGGCTTTCACAGATTGATCCACAAGCTGCTCATCCTTATCTTTGTCAGTTTCAATTTCACCTGTTAAATCCAATATAACAGCAACTCGATCTCCATTCAGCTCATATACCTCCCCACGTTGACCACTTGATAAAGGCCTGTCATTACAATCAACTATTAGTAAGATCCCAACAAGGTAACTACCATAAAGACATGAAAGCTCCACAGGTCCAATCTTTTCATCATTGTCCAAACTCCAATTTTTAGAGCTTGGTGAGACACATTAGTACAGGACTGATATTGCAAGTAAACATTATGTACCAACATACCAGAAACAGAACTAGATTTCCAGTTGTCAAAGAAACAAAAATCACAACAAAGGAATAACTCTGAACAGATATAATAATTCAAAAGAAGAATAGCCAGAGAAAATAACCTGAAAAACTTAACGATTCAACATCTCTCGATAGAACTCAAAAAAGTAAAAGTTACCAATCAAAGCAACAATTCATGAAATGCAAGTTCAGAGGAATTGGACCATTATCAAGGTATAGCAAGCAACACCAGCCATGAAGCACTTTAGTTACCACATAGCCACAGACATCAGATTCACTCATTCTAATAGCCATTGACTAATGTAGCTGTGTCATTCATAATTTATACAGTAAATCACTACCGTAAAACGAATTGGCTTCTAGTGTCTAATAATCACGGATCTTATGGTTCTATCTGAAGGGAATCAGCAGGGTCTATATGTGTACCAAGAGTGATACACATAGAGAAGCACATCTACAAAAAGGTTTCTTTTATCTCAAGCACAAGAAACAAATTATGAGAAATACTTGTTGCTAAATATTCTTCACAGGTTTTACGTAGGGTTTGCTTTACAACAACAGAAACACAAAAGGTACAACTTTGCATTTCTAGCTCCAACCTACTGTTTTTTTCTTCGAACTCCTACAGTTTCGTTTCACTAGTTGGTCAGAACGCACAACTCTCCCATCATAAATGCCAATAGCAGGACCCCATGTGTTTCCTTCAAGACACCATGAGGACTTACCAACCCACCTGCCACGAATATTGGTATAGGCATTTTTCAGACCCTCAGTGGTTGAAATCTTCCCCAGTATGATCCTGTGATGTCAAAGTTTGTTGGGGAGGTAAGTTCATGCCAAATGATCTTTGAAAGAGAGACCATGAACCATGTTTTATCTTAAGCCAATTTACAGCCCAACACTGCATTATCTTCAAATGCTCACCAAAGTTCCAATTCCACATGTGAACATAAGCTCTTCAAAAGTAAAAAGACCAGATTTATTTTGAATAAAAAACTGAAAAACCACTTTCTAGGCATGAAAGGAAAACAAAAAATGAAATCCAGGAAATACTCCATGAATGTGTGTGAACATCAAAAGAGAAATCATTCCACATTTTCTTTTGGTATTTACAGCTTTTACTAGGTAATCGTAGGGGTGCAACATCAGTCTGATGTATTCAAGATTTTAGTCCTGAATTACTCCCTAGAGCCCATGCTGACAAGGCAAGAGGTTACTGCTCGTCCCAACTGGACTAACTCCTTTGATTATATCATTCCACATAAAAGGAAAATAAGAGTCAAACAATCCATAACTGTGCATATGGCAGACAAAATCTGCATAGAATAATTACTAATTCATAAAGATCTAATTGAATAGCAAACTGATATTGGTGTGCATAGGGACAACAAACAACTATACAATATAAATCAAAATATAAGGTAGCTTGCATATGTTATATAGCCTCCAGTGAATAATTTACTGAGTAGGAGACGCAACTTCAGGGGATAGCATAAAAAAGGCTCAATTTGTTGTTTCTCTATAGACTTTGGGCAAGTATCCTTTGCAACAGTATTTTGATTAAGTATATCTAAGTATTACATAGCAAGTCTTTTAAAACAACAAGAAAATTGTTTTAGACATGAAGCATCATAGATCTTTAAACCATGTTAACGTTTCACACAGTCAAAAAATGAAGTAGCAAACCTGTCATCAGCTTCAATTCGTACAGAAGGTCCAGTATACTTCACCCGGTCCCCTAGCAAACGAAAGTCAAGTGAGAGTATAAATAAATGGACCAAAATGTGGTGATGAAATATAATTTCTGAAAATTTCCTTTTCATCTTTTCAGAGGTCAAGTATCCAATCCAAAGAGATAGGCAATTTTCAACAATAAGTTGAAATCATTTTCACATAATAAAGCATGCAACACCCTCTACAGAATTAGACACCTCCAAAACAATCCACCACAGAAAACTCAACCACCACCATTCTAATGTGAATCAGGTGCTAACAATACCAAAAATCAATCACAAATATGCACAATTATTTAATTGACTACTGGTTGAAGTAGGGGACAACACTTTGATAGAGTGAAAACAACAGGAAAATATAGTTGCATAGAAAAGTTCTCCCAACAGAAGAATACCACTACTAAAATAAAACAGCAGAAGAGAATGCAAGATGCACCTTCCTAGTAAGTGAATTGAAAAATCAAAATTAATTTTCAGTAAGATGCATGGAATCACAAACTTGTTAGCAACTTATAACTACAAACTTGAAATGTATTTAAAAATAATTAGATCCAAAAAGCATGTCTCTCTGGAGCCATATAATGTACTTTGTCAAAGGCATTCCTGAAAGAAGAAAGAGATCTAATGTTGAGCCAAAATTCACAGGAGGTTGATGATAGAGAGAGGTTGAGCACATTAAAATGATATCACATACACAATCCACATGATCAACAAGAAACAAGGAAATAAATGTAGAAATTGAAACAGGAAGTTAATAATTATTATAAAAAAAAGGAGGGGGGAAGGATGAGGGAATAAGAAAAGCTAGGGAGTTTGACGATGCAAGGCAAGGCATTTTGTTACCCTTCCTAAGAGGTCGTCTTGAATTGTCTGATGAGTCAGCATCCTTGGAGTTTGAGGACTTTGAGGAACCATCAGGTTCTCCAGAGACTCTCTGTACAGAAGCATCTCCAGAATTAGGACTCAGTTTACACTCCAGATTATTAGACAAAGGTAACAAATATCTCCTTACACAATAGTATTTCAAAGCTCAAAAAAAGAAACAAAATCCTGAACATGACAAGTTGTGGTAAGAGGAAACAAATAAGTTGCTCTGTCGTCTTTTATCAGAGGAAGGCATTTCTTTATAGACCAGCACTGCTAACATCTCAGAATACATATACAAACGTATGCAAGCATGTATCACCATTGACACTCTTTTTTAGTACTTAAATGAATGCAGGTCCACAGCCAATGGCATTGACACCTTAATGAGGCTAACATATTTCAACTTTAGAATTCCTTTTCTGTTCTTTCAGAAAGTAATTCAGCTGTATGATAAGTTTAGTCAGATCAGCTCTAGATGAGAAACAATAAGTCCAGAAGGCCAACTATGAAAAAAATTCAGAAATTATACCACAAAGATTATTTTTAGACAATTTCGTATATAAGCATGATATTCCTTTTCTTCTCTTTTGAACAAGTTTTAAAGAACCATTCAAACTCAAGAGTCCAAACTATCAGATGAGGCTCAAGACTAGACTTGAAACTGCTAGCAAAACGAGGGCTCATGACATCTTGTAGTGAACTAAAACTAAATCTTCAATAGCTGAAGTTGAACGAAAACATCATTGTCACAGAAAGTCTGGGGAGTACAAGCTAAAAGACCTGCTTGTAATAAAAGCTCCAATATCATGTTAAAAACCATTCAACTGGAATGTTAAAGATGTTAGATGAGGCTCAAGACTGATCTTATATCAACTCTTAAGATAACCATAGTAGAAATTGCTACTTTCTCAATCAAGTACAATTAGATAAATCTCCGGTAGTCTGCTACTGCACTTAACTCATAAATAATACCCTAAAAGAAGCAGTAGCAATAGGACTAGAAAACATCAGTTTTTTCAACTGTTAGATCTATTGGGCTATTCAAATGAGTCAATGCATGAAGGCATGGACCTAAAATTAGACTTGCATTTAGAGTCTAAACTTTAAAATAAAGTGAACAATTTTTGATAGATAAGTCTATTTCTGTATTTAACAAACAATCTATTCAATACAACCCCATCACCTCATAAGATCTACCTTTGCAAACTCTTCAAGATTGAAAGGAACAAGTTTCTTGATGGCTGCCTCGGCAGTTGCCTCCATGTCAACCACATCATCATCAGCGTCAGATCGTGCCTCAGCACTGCTGGTCCATTCTTCTTCAGTAACTGCTTCATTCTCATCATCAACTTCCGACTCTGAATTACACTCCTCTCCAGATTCTGTGTTATCATCAGATTCACATTCTGAATCATCAGCCAAATCCTACAAGAAAAGACGAACAATGCATGAATTTTTTTGAAAAATAGAAACATAATTAATTACCGAACAATAGGATTTCAAAGCAATCCTCATCTTCTTACATAAGGGGCAAGAACACTACTGTCAAGCACCAATAAGGGAACTTGTAAATCCTGTGCAAGAGCCTTAACTATTCTCTCCCGATAAAGCTCAGTGCCTGAAAGTAACATCAACCATAAATAATCACCATGAACTTAAAGGAAAACTGTTCATGATAAAAATCATAGCATATGCATAAAAGACCATTCATGTTTACCTGGGGTGCTCTGAAGCAATATTCTTCCGCTTGATGACTTTAGACGTGCCCCATAAGAATTGGTGAGGTTATTATGCTTGAAATGGGATTCAACACATTCCACCAAAATACTTTTGGCATTTGCACTACATGAGAAGGTAAGTTGTTAATTCTTCTTCACAAATTAAGAATAACCAAATGCTACAAATTTGCTTCTTATAGAAATGAAAAGATAAAATTCAAAAGAAATAATATTTACTTGAGGTAGTAGGGAAAAGTTTTCAAAGATACATGTATCTTTTCCCAAGGAACGACCCTGCGCAAAAACTCATTCTTAAACTTTTCACGTCTTGTTAAGAAAGGAGATTCCTTCTTTTTACTTTCAATTAAAAACTTCTCATTAGAAAGCCATTCTTTTTGATCTAGTTCTGCAAGTCGAGCATGTGCATCACAGCCCCTAGCATCTTCCCTTAATGTCTTCTGACTATGCTTTCCGCCATCAAAATCAGGCCCATCTACCATAGATGCATGCTCATCCTCACTTGTACCCCTTCCATCACCTTGTGAACTAAAGGCGCGAATTTGACTATTCTTAAAACATAAGGATCTTGAATGGAGAGTTACATAACTCTTCGCTTGCTCAATGCTTCTAGATGAGGTTGAATCTAACAGGTATCTTCTGATAAATGTCCCATGTGAAGTAAAGCACCCCAATCCATTGATACAGCTCAAATATCGACAAGGCTGATCCTGGTAGTTTAGCTTGGTGAAATATTTAGATTGCTGAAAGACTGAACCCCATCTCTGATTTCTACCCCTTATTCTCCTAGCATACATCGCAGTCTGGCCCTCAAAATTAGTACTGCAAAGCAAAAGTTCACCGCATCATTATATGATTTCAAAGTGAAGAAGGATAGTTCAATTAATTCTAGACTGAAACAATGTCAATTTTGGAAATAGCTCTTTTTCATGGAAGTTCCTAGGGAAACATTGCGCATTATTTTATCCTGCTCCTCTTTCCAAAAGGAAAAAGTAAACCCACAGCAACCATGTGCTCCTTTTCATTTGTATATAACTATTCTTTCTTTAATGGAGAAGCTGGCAGCTAAATCAAACAATCAGTTATACATCAGACAAAAAGAACAGGAAAAACACGCTCTAGGGGAGAAACAAAGCCACAATTGGTTACACACATTCGTGGGGGTTGCCGGTGTTTATATCTTTATTTAATTACCCAAAAATAATCGTATTAACTCAGCATTATTGATTCCAGACTTCGTCACATGCTTTCAAGTTTTCCAGAGGGCCACAGTATCTTTCCTCTACGATTTTTTTTAGCTCTTCATGCACATTGTGGCACTGGGAATTCAATCTTCAAGGTATGAAGGAAGAAAGAAGTTAGTTATTTGAAATAGTTACATCAATTGCCACTAGATTACTTAATAACCATCTAAAATATTACTATAAGACGTTAAAACACCACGGTATACATTATAAAAACGACTGAAAGGAGAGTTGTTTTTGCTCACATAATACAGGTTTACTAGAAAGTCACACAGGAATTATAGAGGACAGGAACTATCTGAAGTAAAAACCTTTCAGAGAGAAAAACGAAAGGGGTTAAGAAAATATTTCATCAATTAAACAGATTATGGTCCAATAAACCCATGAAACATAGATACAATGCATTAACGAAAGAAGAAAGATTTCACATACAAGTACGACGTTCTCACCAATCAATATAGATTAACAAAATTTCCACTGCCACACCTTTATTCAACCCACAAACAGTTAAGAGGAGAAAACACGAAAAAGATTCAAACTTTCCAAAACCCAGATGAATAAAAATTAGTAAAAGAAACCGAACCTTACTAAACCAGAAAAAATCAAGTATTACTCTGGGTCATAGGGTAGGAATAAATAATAGTGGCAAAGCTCGAATATTGAAGAACAGAGGAGAGACAGAGCGATAAAAGAGGAAGGCAAATAAAGACTATCGTTGAGTAAGCGACTCAGAAACAGAGAAAGATCTGGGCCGCTTGCTTTTCTAGGTGAGCAAGTGTTAAAATAAGAAATAGGTATTGATGTCGAGGGAAGCAAGTAGTGCAAGGTTTGTGTTACACCATCTATGTGTTAGAAGATGCAAGTTTCGTATCTTTGACTGAAGGTCTTCGATGGCCAAATTAAACATGTTTCAATCCTTAAGCCAATAACCTCCCCAAGCAATTAGGTTTATCGGGTACAATTCTGTACATGTTTCAATGCTCAAATTTATTATCAGAATCATATAACCCGAATTAAACCTATGTAAGTTAAATTCAATACCTTAAGTTCAAGTTTAATTTTAAAGGCCATATTTAAATTATATAAAATAAATACAGTATTTATTTATAAGAAACTTATTAATAATTTTTTTATGGTTATTTTATTAAAATTATGTATTTTTATGTTTATTTGATCAATTTAGATTTCTAAAAGATAGGCCTTGAGAATTAATAACCTAAATAGAGAAGAACTTATGTCTCAGCTAGCATATCTAAAATTTAGGTTACAATCAATCTTTGTTTATCTTTAATCTTTTATAGAAATTTGTTTTATAAGCCACTTGACTGACATATAGGCTAGAAACTCAAGATGTAGTTCCTTTGAGATTTATTGATGAAATATTCCACGAGCCTATGAGTCATAGCGAGAAGGCTTTTCTCGATTCATATGGTCTAACAATGTCACGTACCTTTGATTTCTATTATCCTCGTATGCCCTCTGACCAAAGGTAGCTCGGATAGTGTCAAAATCATGAGTGCTTTTTATTGTGACTACATTATTCTTGATGAAAGTAAGTAAAGGGATCTTTCTATATGTCATGAGTGACTCTTTACCTGCTAATCATGTTCATCTTTCTTCAACCCTTTCAATAGCAAATCTTCCTTCCAATGTTAAACGTACTCCTTTCACATGCGTTCTTTCCACACAACTACTTCTCCTATTCACAGGGCACTAAGGGATGGACTTATTAAATCCACCTACACCAAGCCTGATGAAGACCAACCTAGGTCCTCTGGCACATTTGACCTTATTTTAATGTTTCAACCGGTGTTATCACACAAAAGACAAAGATAGACCTCTAATTCATAATGTTAAATCTGATGGACAACATGTGTACATCAACCATCTTTAAGGACATTTCATATAGGATGTAGATTCATCCACGTGTGAACCAAATTGTGAAATCTGTGTACTAAACTATGATGACATAGGTAGTGAAGATGAAGCCTATGTTCGAAAAAGGAGGGCAAAACTTCGACACAAAGGCAATAACCTAGAGAAATCCATCGTTGTCAACCTTCCCAAAAGCTTCATACTAAGCATGATGACTATGACCCAGATTTAAGAGCTTAGGTTGGGCTTAAAAACCCACAACCCAGACCTAAGACTCTTCCTAAGCTACTCAAAGTTGTTGCAAAGGAACATTTGTTGCTTAAAGAACTAATTCCCAACAGACCACCACCTTTTATTTCTCCCATTATTGTTACTGCTCTAGCACTAATTCCTTGAATGATGATGAGACCTTATGAGGATGAATTTCCTCCCTTAGAGAGGTGTATAGATGATATTAATAGGGCTATCTCCAACCCTTATTCGTTTTACTGGAATCACCTCTCATGGTACTCTTGTATAATGAAGTACTCAACTAGAACACTGATAATGTTGCAGCCCAAAACAAAGTTCTTTGCCACATAGAAATCAAGCTTGATGGACTTAACCAATAGACTCAGGCTATTCAAAAATGGGTAGAAACACTATTCTCAAATCCAAAACCTGTACACATCTTAGAAGGATCAAATGGTTAAACTTGATGCTAATCTCAAAAGATATATTGAAACACAATATTTTGGACCTGATTTTATAAACAAAGAACAAGAACTTCGAAGGGTGAAAGAAGTGCTTCAAAGAATGGAAGCATATGTGTAAACAGAACAGTCTAAGACTGTTTATGGAGCTTATCTTACAAATTTCCAGTTATCCAACTTATTTACTCATCCCCATCTTATCCTGAAGTTGTTGATTATGAAAAAGTGGTTAAAATGAACTATCCTTTAATTAGGCAGCATATTCATCCTACTACCAAATCCAAACCTACAAAGACCAAAATTAAAAGGGCTCTTGATTACTCACATTCATATACCAAACTTGTTAATCCACAGACAAAACCTTTGCATATTAAAACTCCATCTTTATCACCACCTAAAACTCAACTTTCTCAATTTAATGGAAAAGTAAAGCTCCTCGATAAGAGTTCGTTGCAACTCTTGCACCAATATCTATTTCAGAAGACTCTGAAGACCAAACATTTGAAATTTGTAAACAATCCTCAAAAGACTCAAAGCAATTTGCAAATTTATCTAAATTAGGTCAAATCATGATGACTATATCTGAGACATCTGAACCAACTGAATTCAAACTAGATATCAGTGACGCTAATCTACAGGGCCTAAACCATCAGACCCTCACCACCACCAATACAAGTACCATCAACCAGACCTACTTCAGGACCCTAGTTCACTTTTGATGAACTTC
The DNA here is from genome assembly GCA_025629845.1 of Erythroxylum squamatum. Taxonomy (NCBI): domain Eukaryota; kingdom Viridiplantae; phylum Streptophyta; class Magnoliopsida; order Malpighiales; family Erythroxylaceae; genus Erythroxylum; species Erythroxylum squamatum. Next base: position 16,093 of record JAOTBA010000053.1, read on the forward strand.
CACCCAAAAAATGGGGAGATACTCTCTATGAATTTAGAGCTTAGGTCAATTTACAGATGACTCAACCTAATAATCCCTTATAGGATATCTTATCTAAATTTACCTTAAGTTTTACTGGTACTTTATGAAAATGGCAGCAAAGTCTAGGTGACTATCGTAGTCTCCAGTATATTCAGGTAACATCTACAGGAATTCTTCTTGAAGTCATCCAAAAAAATTCTTTGGAGATTTTCAGCTCATTGACAAACAAATCAGGCAAGAGTATTTTGAAATGAAGTGTTGTTTTTTAGACAGAAGAGATCTACAAAAACATTTTCAACATATGACGGAAAGATATTATGTTGGATTTTGAATTTTCTGAATTTGCTTAAATGGTTATTTATGTTTGTTTGAGGGTTTAATTTTTTTTTAGAATTGGGTCCTTAATTGGAATTGAGGGAAGGATTAGAATTAAAATGAAGTGTTAGAATTAAGTTGGATTAGATTAGCTTAAGTGATGGTTAGAGGCATAAAAGACAAAGGAGGGGTAATTTTGGAAAGGCCATGTTAATGAGGGGTAAAATGGGAAGGAAAGGAGTAATAAGAAGGCAAAAAATTAAAAGAAGAGGGAAGAGTGTCGTGGAAGCTTAGAGAGGAAGAGAGAAATCGTGAGGGAGAAGAGAAGAAGAAGAAGAAAATCGTGGAAAGCTAGGGAAAAAGGAGATTTTCGTGGAAAAGGAGAAGAAATCAAGGGTTTCAAGGTAAGTTCTTCATCTTCTCCATGCTTTGGTAAAGAAATGGGTTGTAGTTTTGTAATGGAGAAAACCCTAGAGAGAGAAAGG
>JAOTBA010000053.1:22170-34944 GCA_025629845.1 Erythroxylum squamatum
AAATTAATTAGAATTAGAATTTGATTCTAATTATAATTAAGGAGTTTTAATTTTAATAAAAGACTATCTTGATTTTTTTATTTAAGGGGAAAGCTTTATGAAAGCTAGCACTTTCTGTCTTCTTCCTCCAAAACAGTTTTGCAAATTACTCTGTGGATACCATCAGAGGCTGGACACGTGGACAGCTACTGATTGATCACTTAGAGAAAATATTCTAAGTTTTCTCCGGAAAGCGAACAAGGTAGGATTTCTAATCCGAATATTATTTTGATTCAATTTTAATCAATTATTGGGATCCGCTCGGAATTCGTAAAATTTTAATTTTCGCTACACCCGTGATTCGATCACGGTTGGATTCCAACATATGCAACTATCTCTCTCTTGATGGACAGATTTAATATCTACTGTCCGTATCCTGAACTCCATATCTCTCTGTACAATCTTGTTCCTGTTTTCTTGGACTAGAGATTTGACTTGGGGGAAACTTTATTTTCACATATTTGGGAAATGCTTGATTGAGCAAAAAGGTTCTTGGGGATTTCACGGTCTAGACAGGCAGGTTCTGAAAACTTCTGCTGATTTGGCACGGGCTTTGTGCATCCACATCATCAAGCTAATCTTTTGCCATATTTTAACCAGGTGATCTGGTTTGTGGAATACAATGGAGCTTTGTGGTAGACAATTGCCACGTAACTCTTAAACTGACATTTTTGAAAACGTTAGCTTTACCCATCAACAGTTCAGATGTTTGGAAATGGTAGATTTACGTGGCTAAATTAGGAAGTATGGTATCTAATATAGGTTGACAATGGAGCTATGTAGTAGATAATTGCCATGTAACTGTATACTTAACCGGCATTCTGCTTCAACATTTACTGGACAATCGAGTATGGACAGCCAATTTATTTTTAAGTTTGCATATGTCGTATTATCAAATAAAACTTCAAAAAGATATAACATAGTTCAAAGGATAGAGAAGTGCTAATAAAACTTTCTACTGAAAACTGCCGAAAGGATTTGAAGTCTTGTTTGGTAGGTTTTATTTCAACGGGTGATAGAGTGACTTGAGTGTTGGCATTGCTACTGACACAGCGGAAGTAATTAGGTAGAGATTTTAGGTTAATCTCAGAACCAAATCTAAGCATAAAACTTAGGATTTAATCAACAAGAGAAGACACTCTTTCTTAGGAAAGTTTCCTGCAGAAACTTTATTAAAATAATGCTTTTCAGGGGTCCCTAAAACATATGTTAACCTCCTTTTTATATCCATAACGTGGTATGGTTTATAAGAGTCCTAATTCTAGTATGAAAAGGATTGATTGGAATCCTTTTCTAAAGCTAACTTATTTTCTTTTTCTTACTAGACAAGAAAACCTTCATAACTAGGAAACTTAAAATAAAATAAAACAGAAACAGATCCTAATGGATATATGATAACATAACAAATCATTATCCTAATGGGTATATGACAACATAATATATCCTTATGGATTCAATTATTTATTAGTAAAAAAGGCTGATCATTGTTTTATTTATGACAAACCAGGACATTATGCTCGCCAATGTCCTAATAAGACAAAAAAATGATTTGAAACTATTATAATCCATTGAGGCCATAATGCCTATCCATGACAATGGTCATATTGAAGACTTTATTGAAGAACAATCTAGCGAAGATGAGGAAACAAAATTTGTTGTTCTAATTAACTCTTTTGATTATGAGTTTACATCTTCTGAAAACCTAATTGATGAAGATATTGAGAATAATTACTTATACATGCTACAACAAATATGTTTGAAGGTAGATTCAAAACCTATCATTGTTCCTCGTCCTTATGTCCATATCTAGTTATTACAATAGGATAAATATGATAAGCCAATCAAGACTATTGGATATATGGATACTAGATCGTGTCAAAGTATTATAAAGCCCAACATCTTACCTCCTGAAGTCTGGATATCACATGATGAATATATCACTACTATTGATGGTAATTCATTCAAAATTGGGCCTATTACCTAAAAGAAAATAAGGATACGGTTTTTCCCTGACTGTGTTGTGTGGACTAAAGTTCTTTGCAATCATCTACCTATCCAAAATAACCTAATTATTATCGATGTATATTGCAAAGCATCTCCATTACAAAATCTACCTAAATGGATTAAATGTTGAGCCAACTTCAATGCCTACATAGATATACGCAAAATGTTTGAACTTACACAAGTACCTCCTCCATATGAAGTACTACGGGATTAATTTTTAAAGCACTATCCTGAAACACATGCACAGTTCTTACACCCTAATCCTTTTTGGAAAAATCCACAATTCTTCATTCATCTACCATTTAAGAAGAATGAAGATATTAACCCTACCAAGGCTACTCATCTTGGCATGAATCCTGATGATCTAAAGTTAGCACAAGAGGAGTATGCTATCTTACTCTAACAAGGATTAATTTAACCCACAAATTCAAATTGGGCATGTTAAGCTTTCTATGTGAACAAAAGAGCATAACAAAAGAGAGAGAAAAAGAGGTTGGTAATTGATTATAAACCTTTGAATGTATTCCTTCAAGATTATAAATTCTCACTACCAAGGATTTGCTCAAGTCTTATTTCTCAAAGAAGCAACAATCTTTTCAAATTTTGACTTGAAAGCAATATTTTGGCAATTAGGTATAGATCCACAAAAAAGATACATGACAACTTTCTGCATTCTCAATGCTCAATACCAATGGATTGTAATGTCATTTAGACTTAAGGTTGCTCCATCACTATTCTAAAGGGCCATGATAAAAATTTATAAACCCATTCTTTTTAGCACTTTGATCTACATTGATGACATCCTCTTATACTCCAAAACCCATAAAGATCATAAGGCTCTACTTTAATCATTTTTTATCTTACAAAGCAATATTGAATTATGCTCTCAGCTAAGAAAAGTCATATTAGGATAGCCCAAATATAATTTTTAGGTTTGAATTTTCATTATGGATTTCGTCAACTTGGTCCACACATAGCAAGTGAGTTATTATATTTTCTTAATGAAAATCTCAACACAAAATAGATCCAACAATTCCTTCGAATTTTTAATTACATTAGAGATTTCATCCCTCACACGGTTGATTATGCAACTCTCTCATCTAAGTTGTTGAGAAAGAATCCACCACCATGGAGTAAAGAACAAAACAGAGTTGTCCAGCACTTAAAACAAGTAAGTCAAAATCCACTCCTTTTAAAGATTCCTGACAAAGGTCAGTGCATCTTTCAAACAAATGCTAGTAACCATTATTAAGGTGCCATCTTAATTGAAGAAATTGATGGGAAAAGACAATATTATGGCCATGCTAGTGACCAGCTTAAGGAATAAAAAAAATACTACCACACTATCTACAAGGAAATTTTGGCGGTAAAAAAGGACATCGAAAAATTGAATTTCCACCTTAGCCCTTATCACTTTCTGACTGAAATGGACAATACATCTTTTCCAAAGATTCTTTAGCCTAATAGGAAGATATAGCCTGATAGCCAATTACTTCATTGGCAAGATTAGTTTTCACGCTATAAATTTACCGTTTGCCATATCAAAGATCACTACAACATCCCTACAGATTTTCTCTCTAGATCTAGAATACCATTTCAATTGCTCTCTCCCATCCTTAGAACGCCAATTCCTCTCATTCTCCCCATCATGGAATTTCCACTATATGTTAGGATTAAAAAATCCTTCCCTCCAGTCACCAAAACTCCTCCATAAACAATAGATGGCGTTTTTGTTCTCCTTCAAAAAAGTCTTTTTGACTACCTCTATCTTGTTCTCACTACCCCAAATAGTCCTCCACACCCCTATCATTTTGACATGTTAATACCTTACCAAACTCTCCATCATATTTATGTTTCTCTTTCTGAACTAATGATATGGCATTTATGGACTTTATATGCCATGTATGCTTATCCAATTACCCTCTCTCATTTACATGTTTATAAACATCTTACCAATCTAACTAATTTCAATTCCTTACTATGGGCATTCCTGGAATGGTTTCATCCCTTACCTAAATGGCGTATTCAACTTGGATACATTCTGAACAGGTATCAATAATAGGACATTCCTCTATCTGTGCAAAAAGTCTATTCAATCTACATTTTCCACCGTTCGTATAGCCTGACTCAGCATAGTTTTATTTGTACCAATAATCATTTTCAAATTTGGCAAACCTCCATTGACTGACCCAAACAACAAAAAGACTTGATGCGTGATCTGTATCATTTTCTAGATCACATAGACTATCATCCCAAGTCTACCAAGCTAACTACTTGTACATCTCTAGGTTCATACCCAAGTGACCTTTTCCTTCCAGAGCCCATTTCACCAACTACTAGATATTGGTCTTCTATTGACCAATTTGCTTATATAGGATTTAACATTATGGTAGGTGAAATACCATGGCCACTTGAATTTGAGCCCAAAAACAATGTTGAACTTGGAAAAATCTCTACAGCTCCAAAGCCCGAAATCGAGCCCAAACTTCTTGATTATTTTTAGGATGCCCAGGCCTCCAGTTTGACCAACACTGAAATAGAACATTTTATTAAAGAATTGAAAAAAAAAACGGATGATGACATGTCTGATTTTGATGATGACAATGGCAGACCTCGATCTTTTTTTGCACCTTCCTGTTAATAATTCCCTCTTATCTTTTAAGAATATTATTAGGACCCAATGTTTTCAATAATTCTTACTTTTATTTTTCACTTTTGTATTCTAGTTTGAATTATTGTATTATGTGAAAATCTTTTCCAAAAATTGTTTGTCCTATTTCCCTTGCTTAGTTTATAAAAGCAGGGTTTCTCTTTCGTTGTAGATCATCGAGAATTCAATAAAAATAGAGTATGTTTTCTATCTTATGGCTTCTTTCTAAGTTCTCTCACTCTTGAAAGCTTGATTCTTGAATAATGTAAGTCATATTCATACAGAAATATAAATATGTTATACACTTGCCTCTTGATGATGATTATGTGTATTAGAAAGTCTTAGATTATAAATCTTGTTCGAGGTCTAAGTTATACGAGAGAAGATTGATTAGTTTATATTTCTAAAAGGCAAGCCTTAAAAATTGACTTCCTAAACAGAGAAGAAGGGCATATATCTTGGCTAACATATTTGAAATATAAGCTATAGTCAATCTTTATTTATCTTTAATCGCTTATAAAATTTTGTTCTATAAGTCACTTGATTGGTATATAGGCTAGAAACTTATGATGCACCTATCTTGAGGCTTATCGGTGAAATATTTGACAAGCCTAGGAATTATAGTGAGAAGGGTCTTTCTCAATTCACGCAGTCTAACAACGCCACGTATCTTTGGTTTCTGCTATCCCCGTGTGCCCCCTAGCCAAGGGTAGCTTGGATGTTATACTTATAATCATTATTTTGTATAAATTATTGAAACAATTTATATTTATTTTAAAAATATAGATTTATTTTAACAAGTGAACCAAAAATTGTTTATACTTTATTAAATAGACTTATGAGTTAGATTTAAATTTGATATTTTACAACATATTTAATTTAAATTTAAAAATTAAATTTATCTATGAGATAAGTTTTGTTAAAATGTTTGAAACAGATTTTAGTTAATTTCAATTCAGTTTAATCCGTGTACAAATCTATTTAAGATGTATCATTGTGTATCATTCTTGAACTGAATAGAACTTGTAAGGGAGTTTGATAGACACTTACTTTAGTTAGCATAAGGTCTTTGTTGGTCAATCACCAATGGTGTTATACAAGGTTTATAATTTCATTTGTTTACAAACACTGTAATAAAGTAATAATAGGATAAAAATACAAAATAAATCGAAACGAACAAAATAGTTTTAAGCAATATCAAAAATTCTTTTAAACTTTTTTATCTATTGACTATTTAAAGTTTAATTAAATTGCCATCACTGAATACTTGAATTTTTGGTATATTAGAAAACATAAAAACACCTCAAATGCTGGTATATTCGATGTGAACTTGAGCAGTCGCCCTTACATTACAAGGTCATCTTCTCATCATAAATACCCATTGCATAACATTACGATTGAGCATAAAGATTAAAACTTAATTCAATACTATCTCTGTCAAAAATTTAATTGAAACCCCATCGATTTCTTTTCTGTTTTTCAAGACTGACATTATCGTTTTCTTTGTGTGTATTTGTGTCTTACGAAACTTGAAGCCATAGTTAGTGCAGCATTACCAGATTGTGTCTTTTTTATTAAACACAACTAAAAGTTCCAAATCAGTCATTTCCAGAAAGCTAAAGGAAAAGCAGTGTAGCATAGATATTACATAAAATGGGAAGAGAATTGTTGAGATGAATGTAAAAATGAAAAGCCATATTTGGAGCTCCACCTATGGCTTCCAGAGAATGGTTGTCTCAGCAATCATTGAGGTGACAACATACGGATCCATGTTTGATGCCGGCCTTCTATCCTCGAAGTAACCTGCCAAAATAACCAGGTACAATACTTGCAGTTCAAAGGTAAAGCAATAAACTAGTTCGTGGCAGTTAGAATTTAAGAAAACAACTCCAAACATAGCATGATAGCATTAGCTTGGAACTGGGAATGAGTTGAAAGTAAATGACAATCAAGGAAATATAAAGGGTCAAACAAGGAGCTGGAGAGTGTTAAATAAGCAAAGTGGCAAAATGCAGCATACAGTTGCTTGTTTTACCTTTTCCATTTTTCTCCGTGTCGCGACCAACACGAACCGATGCTCCCCTGTTAGCAACACCCTGTAATCGAGGAAGGACTTTAATTATCAATATGTCCCAAGTTAAGATACATGAATAATTCTCTCAAGAGGCAGAAAGAGTTATTTGTGACTAGCTTTTTGTAGTTAAAAATTGGAGAGCTGTTGCTTACCCATGAGAAAGTGTTGATGTCAGCAGTCTCATGACGACCTGTCAATCTTCTCTCGTTGCCCTCTCCATAAGCAGCTATATGCTCCCTGTGACGCAGGCCTAGTTTCTCAATGGCCTTCTTGATCACCGTTATTCCACCATCATTTCTCATGGACTTGGTACTAATGCAGTATCAATTATTCAACTATCAGGAATTGCACTTATTAAAGAATCTGAAATGCTTAATCGACGGGATGATACCTATAGTTGCAGTGAGCACCTGCTCCATTCCAATCACCCTGCACTCAAACATTAAAATTGTGCCAGCTGACTCTCAAACAAGATAAATCTAATAATAATTGGATTTTGATAATGGTTGAAAAAGCAGTCCACGAGAAGAATAAGAGGCAAGTCATGGTGTTACCACAAACCTGGATTGGTTTTGGATCGAAAGTAAGGACGACGCCTGCAATTTCTGTGATCCTCTGTTTGAACAAAAAGAATTACAGGTTAGACATCATCACGTCACAGAGAGGGGGACATAAAGCTAACAATCTGATTATTGAGGATCAATGTATAAGATTACCTCAAGAATATATCTGGCAATCCATAGTTCATCACCAGCAGAGATGCCGACTGCAGGCCCTACTTGAAATTCCCACTGTTTCAACGCGGCAATGGACATATGTTATTGAGTAGGACTAATTAAGAGGAGAACTGATTCTTTCAGAACGCCACCGAACTACCATTTTTTGAATAGCTGATGCTAATTCACTAGCGAACAAAAGAGTACCTACCTGGCCTGGCATAACTTCACCATTGATACCGCTGATGTTGATACCAGCATACAAGCACGCCTTATAGTGGGAATCCACTATGTCCCGGCCAAAGGCTTTGTCTGCTCCCGCTCCACAATAGTAAGGACCCTGCATAATCACTCAACACACATTATAAGCACCAAGGTTTGCCCAATTGATCCTGCCAAAAAGTGGTGGAATATTTCCAACCTGGGGACCGGGGAAGCCACCGACGGGCCAGCCAATTGGCCACTTGACGTCCTTCTGTAGAAGAGTGTACTCTTGTTCAATCCCATACCTGATTCATTCAAAATATATAGTAAGTAGGCAATTCAATTGTTGTCTCTTCAAGGTATAAGAATAAGGATAGCAGATTCAAACGAAAAGACAGTCTTAAAACACAAATGACTTCAGCAATGTAGCAGATTCAAACCATTAATTCAGAAGATGCATTCTTAAAATTAAAGGTTTAATTACTAGTCTATATATGTTAGTTATATACAGAGAATATCCTGCATCAGGGAGCCTAACATCATCCATCTCTTGACCATGTCGCATGGGGCCAAACCTAAACTTATTGGGACTTACCCATTACGCCTAAACCTGACAATTAGTCCTCGGAACATACCAAAAATGAAATTCTTTGCAATAATATTGCAAAATCACCCCATGTTTGTCCTCAAAATTGACAATAACTTAACATACAAACAATAATTCGAACTGCCGAATAAATGGCAAATAAAGAACTGAGCATACAGCTGACGCCAACCAAGTTATTACCAAAATATCACGTGAGATTCTCTGTACCCACATATTTGTGTAGGTCTATATAAATGTGTGGCTAAAATTAAATAACATAGGTTGAAACAACATAATAGACGTAAAGACACAAAGGACATGGTGCCCAAAATACTTGGGTAGACAAATTTGGCGACATAAATTTTGGCGGGGTTGGACACTTTACGACCTTTCTTCTTGTCCCCAATATCAAAGCAAACAAATACGAAAGGCAACTGGTTTTGGAAACAACTACGGATTCTGCCCTTGTCACAATGGTGACATGTTAACGCGTGCCCAAATCATCAAGATCAGAACGATGTCAATATTCAGATATGCTTAACTTCTAAGCCAAGATCATAGGAAATTGGTTGTTAGTTGTTACCCACAAAAGATATGGTCAAGATTTTTCTTTTCCTCAAAACATGGGACAAAACCTCCTATATCTTGGTGAAGAGTGACTAGTCATCCTCTTTCCTTCTCTATTTCCTTTTTCAATATAACTACAAAACTATCCCAAAAACAACTTCTCCCATAACTATCATCCTGAAGTTAATTTTGCCAATATATTTATGTATACTTCACATAAATATATTCTGGTTAACAGGACAAAGTTGCATATACACAGCTAAACGCCAGTTATGTTGATTGAGACTTTTGAGCCACAGAGAAATCATTTTGATATCAGCTTGATAAGGACGTAACCAAATAAGAAAAATCAAAAAAGGCCAGAGCTTGTCTATCCGTTCCAAAAATGGACCCATCAAAATGATAATAACAAGGCAACGGTTACGATAACTTTTATGAGGGCATGATCCGTCAGCGTTACTCTTGAGACTAGTGAAGATTTCACACAACACACAGTGACCAATCAATTAATTAAACATTTTCTTCCAGAGTTTTACCATGGTTCCTCGGCGACAACATCGGGGTGGCTGAAGATCTTTGCAGCATTGTATCGCTTGTTGGTGGGTATGGGCTCACCAGCAGGAGTATAGGCGTCGCACATGACCTGCCATCGTTGATTGTTAGTGTGATTGAGTGTCACAAAACAACACTGTGGTGTGTAAAAAAGTTTACTTTTCCCATACAAAATTACGGGAATCAGAATTCAGAAGACCAGAAGCAGATCGGTCAAAGATTGCAACTTTACCAGGATATTGTTTCCTCTTCTGAAGGGATCCTTGAAGATTGCTTGAGGGCTGATCCAATTAAATAGATTACCAAAAACATGTCTTGAAAACCATCACAAGAATTCGTGAAAGAAACTTAACCCAAAAAAAAAAAAGCTGATAACATACTACAAAATAACTTCACTGTCGTCTCCGGGGGCCTGGTTAGTGCTTGAACCATCGTAGTTCCATTTGGGTAACTTAGCAGGATCACTCACAGGTCCTGGAAGTGTCTGATACACATAGAGACTAAGTGCATCAAAACCAAGAAAAAGAAGTCAAAAGAGTACGCACAGGTCATAGAAAGAAGATGAACTTAAACCAACCCTGGCTTTGCTTCTCAAGTCCATCCCAGATCCACCGATCCTACAGAACATAACCGATACTCCATAAGTTAAAACTAAAAGAAAAGCAAAAAAGCTTGGTGCGATTGATAGTACATAGAGAAAAGATCAGAGCTTTTTACCATACGTATTCGGCTATGATCTTCTCTGTGGTGTCCGACAGATTAAGGTTGATGAGATCACTGAGAAGAGCCATGGGTACACTGTCTAAGGGTATGGACAGTGAGAGAAGGAGGAGACTGTTGTGGGGTTAGGTTCGTCTACTTAGAGAGCGCTTAAATAGTAGTGTGACATGATTTGGTATCATCTAACTTTTCCAACGCGGAGAGATCTAAGTCAACAGGGCTCACCACCTGATTTCCCACTAAACAAATCACAAACATGACAATTTCCGATAAATACGGAACATAAAATCACAATTATGAGACAGGAAAATTGATGGAAGAATGAATATTCAAACAATTATAACATAGGAAAAATTGATGGAAGAATATTCAAACAAAGGCTTTTGCGGTGGATACCAACTACCCAACCAAGTACCAACGGATGGAATACATTCGTACGTTGCAATTGCATTTTCCAATTTGGTGGGATGCAGTAAACAAGGAATGTGGACCACTGATATCTTAAGTTTGAATCTTGTTTGGTGGTGATGTGGAAAGTTTGAAACCTGAGTTTAATGTCGTCACCAGAAATCAACTTTCACATTGATTTCACTTATTTTACAAATATTTCAAAATTTTTGTAAAAATTCACCATACCTAATTTTTCTAGACCATTTTCTCTTAATTTTTTTAATTAAATACATATATGTGATGAATTTTTTAACGTAAAAATTCAAATAATAAGAAGTGATTGAAAATTAGCACATTACCATAACTATAATTGTCAAACAAATTAATTTACTGATTTATTACGTTTATATATCATCACATATATTAAAAATATAATAATAATAAATATTTTATTTTATTTAAAAATTAATTGTACTTATTAATCATATTTATTAGTTTAATATGATAATAAACTAAGTCTCAATTTCGGGTTTCAAGAGTCAGCAACTTCCTGTCACTTGTCTGGGTGCGCCCACTTCCACAGCCAATCCTTTTATTGGGGACTTCAGATCTCTCACCGATAAAATTCTCAATCGAATAAGTAGTTGGAGCCATCGACACCTATCCACTGTTGGCCGAGCTCAACTAATTACCTCTGTTCTCTCTTCCATGGCAATTCATTGGGGATCACATCTAGTCATTCCCAGCTATATCCACAAATGAGTTGACAGGATCTTCAAGAATTTCTTATGGTTTGGATGCAATATGCATACTAAGGTTGGCAAGATTAAATGGGCAGATGTATGTCTTCCTCGTAGGCAAGAAGGTCTCAGTCTCATCACCTTTGTAATACCCCATGCCTGATATTGATATCAGCATACCGAGTGTTACCGTATACTTAAATACCTAATACTTCAACTATAATATTTTCTATTTAAAACCTCATTATTCGAACAATTACTATTCACTTTATAAAAATTTAGACAAACTTTTCTTTATATTTACTTAAAACTTCCTGCAAGAAACTTCAATGCACTACTTATGCATGTTACTCAACTATCCATCTCTATGTCAAACTCCATGAAAAAAATAATTTACCATCCTCCAATATATTTCAACACATCTAAATCAAATTTCATACATATCTTTCATTTATTCATATGTAATTCACAATAAAATCCTGTAAGATCCTTCACTTCTTTATGTGTGCATGTCATATCCAAAAACAAAATAAAAATTTGTAGTACATCCACCTTCAAATTTTCCAAGATCCTCAATGTGATTCTTATTTTATAGTAGATCTACCACAGCTTTCTTCTAATTCTCTTCAAAACCTACGTGCAGGAAAAAAAATCCACACCACTAAGTTATAGGTTTAGTATTGTTCAAGCAATTTTATTTCTCATTCAATTCAATCCATTCAACCAAAACATGCATAATATATAATATTTTTCACATATAAATATCTTCATTTATTTTTAAACATAAATAGGCATTTAAAATCAAGTTATGAACTACAAGCATGTATCTATTATAAAAGTTTATATCGAATTATACAATGATCAATAAATTGTACATTCAATTACTAATTTCATTTGAAGTTCTTAATCATTAATCATGCATTTATCTGCTTTCTGTAATTACTTCAAAGTAAAATCCATCGGAATTGCATCACCGAGTCGGATAGGCAGGATTTAAAAAAAATACAAGATTGGGTTCTCAGAACCATACGATCCTTTTTTATATATATATATATTCATATTGGAATTGAGCTCTCGGAGCCATGTACTTTATAATACAAATCAAATGTCTTACACTGGAACCGAGTTCACAGAGCCATACAGTTCGGTAACATATATCATGACGCAGTACTACTAACTTCCTAATTGGCATGCCAACTTTATCACATTTCTCCAATTCCTATCTATTTTACTAGGGGCAATCTAATGAAATTCCATTGAAATTTCATAATAAAAGCTCATAATAACCAATTCAAGCTATTCCATATTCGACCAAAGGAAATGTCACTTTTTTTCTTCCGTTGTTGGTTTTAATTTAATTCATAAAACATTCAAGACATAGTCATCTCACTAATTAGTCAAAAAATAACATGCATATCAAGTTTCTCAATTCAAACATAATGTATGCCAATTGGGGAAAATGTTGGAGTTATGTAAATATAGTGCCCTGGAAAGCAAGTGTATTTACATGTAACTTTATCTTCTTCAGTTAC
>JAOTBA010000054.1:0-10554 GCA_025629845.1 Erythroxylum squamatum
CTATTCACCCTCCCTTCTACTCTCTCTCTCCTACTTCTTCTCTTCTCGGTTATTCTCTTCTTCCTGCCCCATCCTTTGTGCGACCCGATTCAGCTAGGTGTACCACATTGTCATGTAGTTAGCAGGTCAGTATCCAAACTTTGTATTAACTTTGGTTTATACGACCAATTTTGCTTTCCAAAGAAACTACTTGTGGAATAGTTTACAAAGCGTTCAAAATTCTATTGCCACCTCTTGGGTGGTTGCTAGTGATTTCAATTGTATTTTAAATCCCAAAAAGGCTAAAGGTAGGAAGATATACACGATGGCAGACATTAAGGAACTCACCAATCTGTTAAGTGTTGTGGAGTTGACAAACTTATGCTCTATAGGATGTTTCCTTACATGGTCTAATAATCAACAAGGAACCATACTTATTCAGAAAAAACTAGATCAGTGCTTGGTCAACTCGGCATGGCTCAATTCTTTCTCCTAATCCGTTGTTCACTTTGGGGAAAATTTGACCTCAGATCATTGTTTTCAACTTATTCAATGTTGTGCTGAGGTCAGGAGAAAGGGTGCTCTTTTTCGATTCTTTAATTGTGTTCTTCAAATGGAGGGATTTCAAGAACTCGTTATCTATTGTTGGCAGCAAGAGATTCAGGGGTATAAGGCATTTCAGTTAATGCAAAAATTGAGGAAGGTAAAGAATGCAGTAAAGAACTTAATTTGTACTAAAAATCAGAATTTGTCGTTGTTGAAAATGCAAGTACAGTAACCAAAAGATGTGTCCTATGCTTATCCAGATGATGTGAACAGTAGAGTAAAGGAACATAATTTAATGAGAGAGTATCGACAGGCTTTAGAACTAGAAAACTCCATCCAAATACATAAAGCAAGGTTAAATTGGCTTAGAGAAGGAGATGAAAACACTAAGTTTTTTCATGGATCTATTTTAGTCAGACAGAACAACTACAGAGTAATTCACTTACTGGACAATTGCGACTTACAAATAGATCAGGAGATTATTTTGGAGATGGCCAGATCTTACTTTTCACAATTGATGGGTCTAGAGGTGGTGGCACTACCATCGACCAATATGAAGAAGATACTAGAGGGGCCATAAGGGAGGATAGAAAGGCATTTCTAATATCTCCATTCTCTATTAGTGACATAAAAAACACAGCCTTCAAATTGCATCCGTCCAAAGCCCCAGGCCCGAATGGGTTTATAGCTAGTTTTTTTTAACAAACATGGGATATCACGGGCCAATCTATAGTTAAAACAGTCTTGGAATATTTCCAGAATGCGAAGATGTTGTGGGAAATGAACAACATCTTTATATGCTTAGTATCAAAGAAAAAATATCCCCTTAATCTGGGGGAGTTTCGTCCTATCTTATGCTGCAACCTAATATACAAGGTGATTGCAAAATTATTGGAAGATAGGTTGAAAGGAGTACTCGTGGAAACAATTGAACTTATCCAAAGTGCATATGTTCCTGGCAGGAATATAGGAGATAACATCCTTCTGTTACAAGAATTGGTGAAAGATTATTTTTCTGGTAGGCCAATTAGGGAATGTATGTTGAAAATCGATTTGTACAAAGCTTATGATATAATCAATTGGAGTTTTGTGAGAACCTTTCTGGAAATTTTCGAGACGCCGGAGGTCTTCACAAACTAGATTATAGAATGCATTTAGAATCTTACCTTAAGTTTGTTGGTTATGGAATTCCCTCCAAGACATTTAAGAACACTAAAGGACTAAGACAAGACGATCCTCTGTCCCCTTATATATTTGCCTTGGCTATGGAAGGATTGTCCAGAATTATCAGATCTTTAACTACATCTAATGGTCATTTCTAGTCTCACCAGAAATGTCAAGAGCTTAAACTCTCACACCTCATTTTTGCGGATGACCTCATGCTGTTCTGTGCTGCTGATATAACATCAGTGAATATACTAATGAACTCCTTGAAGACTGTCTCGAAATGGTCTGGCCTTAGAATCAATATAAAGAAAAACTGTTTGATGTTATCTGAAGATGTGGAAAATCCTAATGACTTTAACAGAGCAACAGGGATCACTATCTAGACCCCAGTTATGAGATAGCTCGGGGTAACAATTTCTCCTTCTAAGTTAAAATATGGAGATTGTATTCCAATTTTGGAGAGAATCAAAATCAAAGTTCTCCCTTGGCAAAACTAGTTCCTCTCATATGTAGGGCGTATCAGTCTAATTATTTTGGTACTTAGTAGCCTTCATACATATTGGATAGCTCACACGGTCCTGTCGAGAAAAATTGTCAAGGAGATAGACCGACTGTTAAAAGATTTTTTATGGTTTGAAAGATGTGATACAGGAAAAAATGCCAAAGCTAAGTGGAGTGATGTTACTACCCCAAAGAAAGTTGGTGGTCTTAGCATCCCATCTACTGTTTCTATATAAAAAGTCTTACTCAGTAAAAACTTGTGGCGACTGGTTTCAGACAGGATGCTTTATGGACACAATGGGTCCATCAAGCCCACCTTCATAACTGTAACTTCTAGCAGATAGAGAACTCTCACCATCATTCCTGGTTTTTCAATTAGTTGTTGAAGCTTAGAAAACTACTTTACCCCATATAAAACATCGTATCTATGGTGGGAGAGATACTTAGGTTTGGTTCGATAATTGGCTAGAGATTAGCCCCTTAATAGATCACCCGATATACTCTCACCTGCAACACTGATTGCTGATGGATGCCTGTGTTTTTGATCTAATAGAGGATAGATATTGGAGGAGTCATTTTAGGAGGTTTTCACTTCTATAGGAGTACCTTTCCCACCTAGGGGATACTTCGATAGCCAATTCCATTTGTTGGCTACCAAACTCAAGAGGTTTCTTTACCAATGAATCTTGTCACTGCATTTTTGGGGATGATATTGTTAAAGCAAACACACGCAAGAGGGGGTGAATTGTATGTAAATAAAATTCAAGATACTTTCAAATCGATAAGATCCTGCTAAATAAAATACATAAAAGGGTCCTATAAACTTTTAAAAAGATCCTGTCAACGTTGAAAAAGAAAGGAGTCTGTTATTGCTCGAATAGAAAGGAATTAATTAATCAAAAGGAGCCTGCTAACGCTCAAAACGATATGAGCCTGTTTAATCGACAGGAGCTTGCTAACTTTTGAAAGAAACCTCTTGTGATATAAAAACAGAAGGAGCCTATTAAAAAACTGAAGGAGCCTCTTGAAAAATTATAATGCGAAAATTTCAAAGTAAAGAAGAGAGAGAAAATGACACAACAGATTTATACTGGTTCGACTTATAATAAAGCTTACCTTCAGTTCCCAAGTATCTAACTCGAGTATTTCACTAGAAAACTAATTAGTAATTTAATGAGCCTCTTCAAGCTCACAAGTGTATATTTTTCATGGTTCTTCAACCTTCCACACTAGTAGTATTTTGCTAACCTCTACAAGCTCTCAACAAATGAAAAAGTGATTTGCTCAATATGAGCTTCAATGATTTCTCTTAAGAAGAATTTTCACTTTTAAGGCACAAGAAATCTAATAAAGTTATAACTTTTAAGAGTATTGATGCCTTTGATGTATTTAAAAAATCTGGCCTCTTAACTTCTTGTTCGTAACTGTAGTGACTCTTTCTTAAATAGACATTTTCTTTAATTGGCCGTTGCTTCATTTCGATTCTGAGTTGACTTTGTATTTAACGAATCTTTGATATTATCTATGCTGAAATCTTTCAATATTTAGAGGTTAAGAAATAAATATGGCAATGTCTTGGAGCTGATTGATGAAATACATGGTTAGCAGGGTCCTTTCGGATGTTGTAGAATCATTTCTATTAAGGTAAGATCATTAAGAAGGTTCCTGCAAGAAAGAAGCAATTATTCTATGATTTTATTTTCTTTTAAGAATTATGTCTTTGCTTATACAAAGAAATAAATCCAATTTGAATTTTGAAATATTATATAGTTATCATCAAAATCGTTAAACATAAACTTTAAGCTAACAGACATGAGACAAGTCCCTTGGTTTGAGCTCATATGGAAAAACACCATGAACCCTAAAGCATTTGTCATTGCTTGGCTAGCCTTAAAAAATCAGCTTAGAACTAAATGTAGATGGTTTAATACATGTGATAAAGGCTGTGTTCTTTGTAATAATGCTGATAAGGACATAAATCACCTTTTTTTTTTCAGTTGTGCTTATTCAAATCTATTTGGAGTAGAATCCAGTATATGGTGGGTGCTGTGAACCATATGTTTGATTGGGATGAAACTTTGAGTTGGTTTATCACTCGGATGAAATCTGGGAAAGAAAACTCTATCCTTCTTAAGGTTGCCGTCATCACTTCCATTTATCTGATTTGGAAAAAAAGGAATTGTTGAGTACATAAACAGGCCAAAGAAGACAAGCCTCGGTTAGCGGACAAGATTCTTAATGCAATTCAAACAACAATAGTAGCAAGAAAAGCTGATCACATGTTAACATCAAGCATGAGAACACGTTGGTATATCTAAACGTTGGAAAAGCTGTTTGATGCCGTCTGCAGATGTTTATCTGTTCAACATGCAGATGTGTATGTACAATAATGTGATGACTCTCTAGAACTCTTTTTTGGTATATTTACCTTCTGTTCAATCTGGAGATAGACAAGATTTATAACTAGTCTATCTCATCTTTTGTATATTTTGTAATAGTGAGCTATAGTAAACAAAATATTTTCAATTTTCAGAAAAAAGAGGCATTCACATGGATCATAATTAATTATAGACAAATGGCAAAACTATGTCTACATGGTAATAAAAAACCTTTGACACTCATGTTTAAATAGACAATTCAATTTTGTCTTTAGTGTTTTTCATGATTATTTTGTAGCTTCTACTCATTCTAACTTTGTGGTTCGACAAAGAGATTAGTTTCTCTATTACCGTTACTCTCTTATACGTATAAGGCATGTTCGGCAATTGAAGATTCTAAGTCATTATCAATGTATTAAAGAGCAATCCCTCCCTCCACGATGGGTGCTTCTATACATTTTGCCTTTAATGTGCTAATCTAATGATAGTAGAAGTCAAGTTGAAATAAAAAAATCACTCCAAAATACATAATTTATTTATAAACCCATATGATTCAATGACTTATGTCAGTACTTTATCATACTCCCACAACAAAGTGGAAAGCCTTGTACACTGAGTATATGTTAACATTGATGTTGACTTTAAGTGTCTAAGATTTTCACTCACCAACTTGAGGATAGCATAAAAGGAGGATTTCAGTTCATTACTGTATATTTTTAGTTTATTTGGTAGTTTAATGAATATTAGTTAGAAGTTGAAATTAATTAAAAAAACCAGAAGTAATTTCACAACATGGTCCACCTTAATACATGAGAATTTACCGAAATTAACTATTAGGTACGTTAATTTATTTTGAAAAATAACTTATCAATGTAATAACTCAATTTGGTTGGCAGAACCACTGGGACAAGATAATCTGTGAAGAAAATGACAGAAAAGAAAGGAACTTTTGGAACACAGCAATAAAGACGTAGTAATAGATCATTCAAAACATAAAAAATGGACTGCTGCCGGCAGAGCTCTTGAAGACATATGCCATTTGTGTTTACTTAAAGACTTTAAAGAAATATAATAATCTCAAAACTCTCAACAGTGTTCGTTGGCTGATGGATCATTCAAAAACATAAAAACGGACGGCAGACGGGTAGAGCTCTTGAAGGCATACGGTGGTGTGCCATTTGTGTTTACTTAAAGACTTTTAAGAAATATCCTTATTTTTTAAAAACACTCCAAAATTGCATGTCCTTATATCAACATATTATCAAAAAATAAAGGACTTATCATGCAGTACTTGTTTGTTTCTTTATGAGCGAAATAGTTATATATAGAGGTGACAAATGTTGAGCAAATTGCCTAAAGAAATCCAGAATGAAGCTTGAAATCATCACAAGAAAAGCAATCAAACCATCATACTCTACTCCTGAACATCTCCAAACCTTCAAGCTTTCTCTTTGGGACCAACTCTTAGGTCCTATGGTCTATGGCATTTCGGTTTTCTTCTACAACTCCAATGTTCGCCACAACGATCAAGATGATGAAACAATTTCAAGGTTTTCCCAAAGGTCTCATTCCCTACAGAAGTCGCTCTCCGACACTTTAACTTACTATTATCCATTAGCTGGGAGGCTCAAAGATGGCTCAACTATTGATTGCAACGACGAAGGAGCTTATTTTGTGGAAGCTCGGATTGGTTGTAAGCTTTCCACCTTCCTTAGCCGGCCTGAAACAAAGCTTCTGAACCTTTTCAATCCCACTCTTGATCGTACCAACTTACCCTCAGATTGTATGTTGGCGATTCAGATTACGCTCTTTGATTGTGGAGGAATGGCTATTTCTACGTGCATTTCTCATAAAATTGCAGATGCATCTTCAATGAGCACATTTGTTAAGAGTTGGACATCAATGACTCGTGAAAAAGATAGTGAAGTCGTAGATCCAGTTCCCACATTTTTGGAATCCTCATTCTCACCATCAAAGGATCTATTGAACATGCCTGGAACAACTGGGATGCCTCCTGGAGAATTCGTGACCAAAAGATTTGTTTTCCCTGCTTCAAAGATAGCCCACCTGAAGGAGAATATTAAGAGTTCTGATGCTTCAGGCCAGCAACTACATCTCAGTAGCGTTGACTTAGTGCTGGCAATGATCTTGAAATGTGCAATTTCTGCTTCAAGATCCATCTCCAAGTCCTCAGGGCCATGTTCAGTTTTGCAGTTAGTGAATATGAGAAATCTGCTGCGACCACCGTTGGCAGAAATCACCATTGGGAACATATTTTGGTATGTTATGATTGAATTCGAGGAAAATCAGGTAAAATCTTTGAATGAATTAGCAGGTACGATAAGAAAAAGTTTGCTCCAATTCTATAATGTTGGGGCCAACTATAGCATCAACGAGAATGGAGAACGACCTAGAAAGAGCACTGGAGACAACACATATTGTTGCACAAGCCTTTGTAAGCTTCCACTGTATGAGATGGCCGACTTTGGTTGGGGTAAACCTGCATGGGTGGCTAATCCTATGATTTATCTTAGGAACCTTATTATGCTGCTCAAAACAAGAGATGGTGATGGTATAGAAGCTTGGATTTCCCTCGATAAAAGAGAGATGGCCCAATTCGAGAACGACCATGAAATTGTAGAATTTGCGTCTAGTGACGCAAGCGTTCTTCTCAATTCTTGTCCCTAGTGGTTCATTTGTCGAATCATTCTACTTTCCTTAATTTGTGTTCTATGTTGTTTGTATTTCATTCACCCCTTCTTTCAAGAAATATCCTTGTAATGTTTGCTTGCTTATGTTTTTCATAATAAATTATCTATAAATTGGTATGGACAACAATTCAAAGCAACAAAACAGCATATGACCTGTTTTTCCACTAGAATCTCAAAGTAAATTGGTACAAACTAGTGTGGTTTAAAAAGCACATCCCAGAAATATCTTTTATAACCTGAATGGGAACACTTTAGTTCCCTTGATAAATCAATGCTGTCTTACCTAAATTTGGTTCTTTTCTACTGGGGCTAAGCTTCTGTACTCTTACATAAGAAGTATGGAGAGAAAAGTGTTAGCTCAAGGATTATGATTAACAATTTTGATGATAACTGTATAATATTTCAAAATGTAAATTGGATTTATTTCTTTGTATAATTATCAATCTTATTCTTAAAAGGAAATAAAATCGTAAGAAATACGCTTTCTTTCTTGTAGAAACTTTCATTATGAACTTACCTTATTAGAAATGGTTTATCTGAAAGGATCCTACTAATTATGAATGTCGTATATTAGCCTAGTGATTACTGGAAGATTTTTGGCAAAGATGACATTGAAGTTATTCAGATTTAAATTCATTTAGTTGACTAAAGATGCAAGTGAAGCAATAGTTAGTTGAAAAATTTGACTATTTAAGAAAGAGCAATAACACTTGTGAAGCAACAAACATACTTAGACTTTTGAAACATTTAAGCAGCATCTATATTCTTGAGAGTTATATCATTCTTATTGTGCCTTAGAAAGTGAAATCACTCTATCAAGAGAGAAATTGTTATTTTATTTTTCTGTGAGCTTTTAGAAGCTTGTTATACACTTCGAGTGTAGAAGGATGGAGAACCTTGAAAAATATGTACTCGTAACCTTAAAGAGGCTCGTCAAATTTAATACTCAGATTTTTATAGTGAAGCACTCAAGTTAGATACTTGGGGACTGGGCGTAGGCTTAGGAAGAATTGGAGTTTCATACTTACATGTCATTTTTGTGGGGTTATCAGGCACTTAAGACCGAGATGCTACAAGTTATTACAAATGTTGTTTCAAAGGACTCAAAACTGAAAATATATACAATCCTCATTAAATTTCCAATAGCAGCCCATGGCATTGAAGTACACTTGGGTTCAAAAGGGTCAAATGCAAGCTCTTGTAGTTCTTAAATCCATGAGGCTACTTCTCATAATGGTTGATATTTTGATAGTGGATGTTCACATCATATGACAGGAGAAAGGAGCTACTTGACCAATTATCAAAATTATGTGGATGGGTATGTGACTTTTGGTGATGGAAAGAAGGCTTCGTAATTCAAAGAGGGACACTCTACGTGGTTAGGCTGCCACACTTCAAGAACGTGCTTCATGTTGAGTGATTAAAAGCCAATCTAGTATGTATAAGACAACTTTGTAATGATGGATTATTGGTTAAATTTACAAGTGAAGAGTGTAGGGTACTAATCGAACAAGGAGAATGCCTTGTGAGTGGCAAACGATCAGCAGTCAATTGTTATATGTTGCAGGTCGTTATTTCTTGTAAATCAGCCTCATAAGATGACTATATAAATCTATGACATCAAAAACTTGGCCACGTAAACTATGAGCTAATTAACAAGTTGAGGAAATTCAAAGTTGTGAGATATTTGCCCATAATGAACAAAGAGGATAAGATGCAGTGCATGTCAAATGGGTAAACAAATGAGAGTGCCACATAAAAAGGTTAGACACATTACATCTTCACATATATTGGAATTAATTCACATAGACTTGGTCGGTCCAACACAACATGCTAACGTTGGTGGAATGAGATATTTTTTAACTTGTGTTGATGATTACTTTATATACACTTAGGTATCATTCTTAAAAGAAAAATAAGATGCGTTTAAGGCTTTTAGAAGCTTATGTGTGTAGGGCATAAATATGAAAAATATGACAGTGTTGAGAATACGATTAGATCACGGAAAGGAATATGAGAATGCAAGTTTTAACGATTTCTGTGACAAACCTGGTATCATACAAGAATTTTCAGCGCCTCAAACTCCACAACAAAATGGAGTTTCAAAAAGAAAGAATCGAACGCTTCAAGAAATGACCAAATCTATATTGAATGGAAGAAAAATATCAATGCTGTTTTAGGCTGAAGCGGTGAATACGACATGCTACATATGTAACGGAGTTCATCTTAAAAGTATCTTGAACAAGATGTCTTATGAACTTTGGAAGGGAAAGAAACCATATATAGGCTACTTTCATGTATTTGGAAGTAAAGTGGACATTCTTAAAGATCATGAACAACTTGGAAAATTTGAAAGCAAGAGTGATGAAGGAATCTTTCTTAGATACTCAATCTATAGTAAAACATATCCAGTGTTCAAACAAAAAATCAAGAAAGTACTGGAATCTATAAATGTTGTCGTAGATGATGTGTCTCAATTAAACGATAAAGTGGCAGAAGTGAACTTGTAGAACTAGCCTTGCGAACTAGCTCAAACAAGCAACGAGACAAGAAACAAAAACTGCCTAGATTTGCAGTTAGTTGTTGCTAATGAAGAAACTGTCCAGACAGAGGAGTTGTTAGTTGTTTCGGATGATGAAACTACCAAAAGACTTGATGCAAAAATAATTCCTTTGAATAATCAAAATTTGAGAGACCATCTGATATGAATATGATTGGAACAAAATGGGTGTTTCATAATAAAACTAATGAAAAAGGCAATGTGACTAGAAATAAAGCAAGGTAAGTGGCTCAAGGTTATTCTCAGATTGAAGGAATTGATTTTGATGAAACTTTTGCACCAGTGGCAAGACTTGAGTCAATTAGACTACTTTTGCGCTGCGTTTGGTTGCTGTCTCCGGTAGCTGGAGACAGAACGGAACAGAAATTTGGAGACGGAACGGAACAAAAACTGGGGACAGTGAGGTGTTCGGTTATGGTGGATAGAAAAGAGAAAACTGTCTCCGTCTCGAGGACAGAATGTATTTGGTTGTAAGGGACAGAACGAAAAAATAGTGCAAATGACAAATATGCCCCTGGTCCTTAATATGATTAAAAATATGTAATTTGTTGGGACCCGATCCGGGAACCGGATCCCAACCAGAAAACGGAAACAGAAACGAACAGAAGCGAAAGCACGAATTCTTTTCGTATTCTGAAACGGAAGCAAAAGCGGAAATCGAAGAATCGAAATCGGCTTAATCATATATCGAATCAAACGGAATTTCGACATC
>JAOTBA010000056.1:5148-19125 GCA_025629845.1 Erythroxylum squamatum
TGTGAAGAGAGATGGCTTGGCTGAGCTTGTAATAGAATTAATGGAGGGAGAGAAAGGTAAGAAGATGAAGAACAGGGTGATCGAGTGGAAAAAGTTGGCAGAAGAGGCTACTGGTCCAAATGGGTCGTCATCAATCAATTTAGAGAAGCTAGTCCATGAAAGTTTGCAGAGACAAGCTTGATTGATCAAGATAAGCCACAAATGTATCGTTCCTGCACAGTTAAATTCGTAGTGGTATTACAGCCATATCCCACTCTTCTAGGATACTTTTCAGGATTTAGTAGTATTACAGTCATCAGGTTTCGGCTTGGGTTTGGTTTGAATCTTAGAAAAAAAACATGGGAATGGAGCCGCACATAATTGCCAAGTGGGCCTCAGTGAGTGGGCTCCACTGCTATGTATCTGTAAGACATGAAATTTTCTTTTTAATTATTTTTTAAAAATTACTTATATGATTATGAGAATTATTTTTATTTAAAAATATAAAAATAATGTAGCCTCAGTGAGTGGGCTCCACTGCTATGTATCTATATTCTATAAGACGTGAAACTTTCTTTTTAATTAATTTTTAAAATAATTATATGACTATTAAAATCATTTTTATTTTAATATATATATAAATTAATTATATGACTATGAAAATCATTTTTATTTAAAAATACAAAAATAATGTCTTATAAGTATTAACATGATACTTAACTTAAGAAAAGTTAACCCTTTAAAGTCTTTTTTAAAAAATTTCTCAAAAACAACTTAAAATTCTCTCCAAAATTAAGAATTTAAAGCTAACTTTATACCAAGAGTTCAACTTTAGGGAAGCTCAAGCCAAATCAGGGTAGATACCGACACGCCCATGTTCTACATGACAGAACTTGAGAGGCATCTGACTGAATTGTGTTTCCAGGACTTGAATGTCTGCCTTCATCAGACTGCCCCTAACCAAACAGAGTAGAAATGCTGGATCAACAGGTGAGGACTTCCTGAATTTCCCCTTTGGAAGATTAATGTCAAAATCAGGTCTCACTCTCATACCATCAACACGCACATTACTGAACGTTTCCAGGATTGAAGCTGTGTCTCCCAATTCATTACACAAAACACTGGTACTTCCAGGAGTTCCTTCAACATGGTTGGATTCAGAACTTCTGTCAACATTCTTCATCTTCGATGGAACACCGTGACGGCCAACTATGAATCCAAGAGATTTCAGGTGCCCTGTAAGCCTGGAAAAGATCCCAGCTGCATCCACTCCTCCCTTCCATGATCTTTGAATGTATATCTTTCAAGGAAAGGATGGCGTTATCATCACCTGTAAGAGCAGCGATCCTAGTTCAGCTAAATACAGAGTCTCTTCAATCGAGCAGTATGACTTGCCTGAACGAATAATTCCAGTTGTTATCCACATTTTGCCTCTTTTCTCCAACACCTCAGCCATCCCCAGTTCATCATTCCATCGAGCCCTCGATAAATCACTCCTGATTTGCAACTTGGAGAAGGAAACAAGTGTATAAACCACGTCTTCATCACCAATCGTACCTTCCAAATTTCTCTCATCGTCACTGTCTTCTTCTTCAGAGGAATTCACCCAACTGTCCCTGAGTTTCATGATTGGAGAACAATCCAATTCAATTTTGCAAACATAACAACAATGCACTTCTTCGGATGAGAGTTTTTCATATATGCAAGATGACAGCTTCTCACGGCATATGGTGCATACCTCCAATATCTCCCTTTTTGCTTTCACATTCTCTCCTGCCATTCCTCTCTATATCCTCCTCTATCCCTAGCGCGCATGTGTGTGCGTGTCTCTAGAGCGACGGTGGCGGAACTCCTCTTCTCCCCGCGGCAATTTTTTTGGTCCTCCCAAAACCCCTACTTCCAGAGAATCTCTACGATTGTTGCAGGAGAGGGAGTCTCTGGGCTGAGGCAAGGTGATTAATAGAGATGATGGCAACTTTTATTGACGGAAAATCGTAGAAGAGTAGCTTCTCCCGTCGCCGGCGAGAGGAAGGGGGATTTGTTAATTCTATAAAATACTCTTCTAATAATTTAAAATAACAAAAAATTAAAAAGAAATTTAATA
This sequence comes from Erythroxylum squamatum, assembly GCA_025629845.1. NCBI lineage: Eukaryota > Viridiplantae > Streptophyta > Magnoliopsida > Malpighiales > Erythroxylaceae > Erythroxylum > Erythroxylum squamatum. The sequence goes on from JAOTBA010000056.1 coordinate 7,232, forward strand.
ATAATAATAATAATAGTAATAATAATCGCACGCTTCTTTCTATTTCAATTTAAAACGAGATTTGTCTAAAAGAAGAGTACGTGCGCGTGCGAGAAGATGAAAAGTACAGAGACCAGAAGCGGACCACTAATCGACGTTCACGACGGCGACGACGAAGACGGCGACTTTCTCTCTCAAATTGCTGAAGCCGAGGCAAAAGCCCTCTCCTCCGCCAAGCGCCGCCGTGTCACTGCCGTTGATTCCACTGAAGATCGGAGGAACCAGGAGGAGGGACCATACCTTGCTGCTCTGAGAGGGAGCAAAAGTGTTGTGTGGCAACAGATGATCAATACCGCTGCTTCTCAGTCTGGTCGCTTTAAATCAAACGGCGGTGGTGGCGCGGTTCATTTCGGTGAATCTGAGACGTCAGTTCCTGAGAAGAAGTGTGCTTGCGGATTGGGGAGTTGTGTGGTTTTCACTGCAAATACTGAGAGGAATCGCGGACGCAAATTCTATAAATGCCCTGTTAGACAGGTACTTTAACATAGAGGTACACTTTGACATTATTACGTCTCCGAAGCTTCACTGCGGGAGTGATTCAGTAAAATATGAGCTTGTGTAACCCATTTCTTAGGTCCAACAATCATGTCTAAGTTTCATTGAGGGGTATCTATGTGTGTGGATTGAGGGGATTTTTACTCTTCATTGATTGTCAATTGTCAACAAGTTACAATCTCTATATTTTTGCAGGAAAATGGCGGATGTGACTTCTTTGAGTGGTGTGACAATGCTTCTTCTGTCATAAATTCATCATCTTTGAGTAGTCCCCCGAATTATGCGCCTAATTCTGCAGTCCCAGATCTTCCCTGTCCATGTGGTGCTGGAACTTGCTTGGTTCTAACTGCAAAAACGGGGAAGAATGTTGGCCAACAGTTTTATCGTTGTCCTGCAAACCAGGTACTTCTAATATGAAAGCTCCTTTTCTTGTTCTGAAGCTTTCCATTTACACAATCTGTCAATTCAATAACCAAGTTTTTGTATTTCATGATCAATATATATATATAGTTTTTTTCCGAAGATTCAATATATGTATATAGTTGCCTCATTAGGATAATGGCATAGTAGTTATGTTTGCATCCGAGGCTAAGAAGGTTAGATTTCGTCTTGATTAAATAATCAACATCATAAGACAATAGAATTGAAAGCTAAAAGACATTGGAGGTGACTTATGCACGATTATATCCAATAAAGAACTACTTGCGTCTTTTGTTGAACAGGCAAGTGCTTGTGGCTTCTTTAAGTGGTGCAATGGTAACACTGTACCAGTTGGTCTTCCAGCAAATGTCTCCAATTGCAACGTCTATAACAACATGAATGACTTGAGTGTAAAATCTGGATCTTCCTGCTTTAAATGTGGCAAGGAAGGGCATTGGGCAAAAGATTGTTCCTTTTCCCAGTCTCCTGCTGAGTATGGAGGATCGTCTGGTTTATCTGTGTCTTCCTGCTTTAAATGCGGCAAGGCAGGACATTGGGCCAAAGATTGTTCCATTTCCGGTTCTGGTTTTTCTGCTGAGCACGGGGGAGGAAGGTCTAGCTTGTCTGGTTCTTGTTACAAATGTGGTAAGGCTGGGCATTGGGCAAAGGACTGCACTTCCATTAACACTCCAAAAACACCTTGGAAATGCTAGGAAAACTTCGAAACTTCTGTTTGTTATCAAAGGATTTTGGTGTTTTAAGTAGTGATTTGCCCAACTAGTAATTACATGACTTAGTGAACCATGCCTCTGTATCATTATGAAGTACAGTTTTCCAGTTATCAGAATAGCTATCCGCAATATGTATCGTCTTCTCAGTTTCTCCAAGTTTTATGCAGTCCTAATATGTTGGTATATTTGGTACTTTTTGGTGCAAATTTTATAGTTGACCCAGAATGAATTTGATTTGAGTTCGTTCAACAATCCTTTTATGCACATTACTGCTGCTGAAGATTTAGAAGGGCCTGAACAAAGCTTAGAAAATCTGAAGAGCCAGATATCAAGATATTCACCTTAAACTAGGTACATACAAAGCTCAAAAATTATCCGTCATTATCTGGACTTAATATGAAATGTATACTCTGTACATTCTTGAAGTACAAATACCACCTTGTCAGTTCCTACCATCCTTGTAGAATATGCTAATAATAGGAGGAAAGAAAGTGGAGATAATTAAGAACTCTCAATCACTCATCGATCACTCACTATGTGAACATTAACCTGTCGGGAATTTTGCTGAGTGCCAGATAGCCTACGGGATGAACTTCAAGGTCACTGCTGGCTTTTGCAATCATTGAATCAATCTATCATGAGTATGCAGTTACAGTTCTTCAAACTATGTCCAGTTCAATTATCAGATTGCCTTCCACTTTGCTGCATTGTTTCATATAAATGCAGAGAACGGTATTATAAACTTCCTAACTAACTAGCTAATTTTCTTCCCTCGTGTCAGCCTAATCGAGAGGAAAAGCAGCAAGAAAGAATTGTGATTTTACTTTCATTTTACGAAAATATTGTATCTATTGCCTAAGGCTAACTAGGTTTCACAAGCTCTTTGTCAATGGACTCAAAACCCCTTAAATTGTTTACTACATTCTGAAGTTTCTTGGATAGCTGTTCATTATGCTCTTCAACGATCTTTATGAATGCCGATAGCTGCTCTTGATACGTCACACATAGCCGCTTCTTATTCCGCAGCTCTATGGTGAGTTCTTGAATCTTTTTGTCCTTTTCATCCTACAATATCAACATAAAAGTCATCACTTAGATGACATTCTGTCTTTCACCAGAACATAATTTTCCAGAGCTTCACTCACATAAGTTCAAGTATTTTTCCAGAAGTCTACTTACTTCAACTTGGATAAAAATAAAGTATGACAATCTATAATATCAAATGAGTTCATTTCGTTGATATAACAAAACCATTGCTTCAAGAAAAACAGTAAGCATCATAAGTACTTTTAAGCAAGGAAGTACATGACACTGAACTTTTGTACTCAAAATTTGATTCCAATTTAGCGTTCAAAAATTAAAAAATTAGCAAGGATGTCATAATACAGCCAATCAATAGAGGAGGAAGTAATCTACCAATGTTTGACGAGCTTCACGAGGTGCAACAACAAGAGGATGATTGTGTTCCTTTACAAACTTAGTTATCCTCCATTTTCCAGATTTATCATACTTGACATGTATCATTGCCTTACACCCCTCTCTTGTACTCATCCTCTGTTTTCGAACATTACCAAATTTACCTCTAATGCTAACACAATGTCCCTCCTTATTACACCCGAGTCGACGAGCAAGAATCCTTCCATCTCTTTCAGAACGGCGACAAGACATCACACGCATGACAAATCCTAACCGCCTAGCATATTCATCGTAGAAAATCTTGGCAGCATCTTCCGATTCAAATTCCATGCCCTCATGTGGTTCTATAATCGGATCGCCTTCATTTACAATAAATTCCTGCCCACCAGAGCTCTCAACCAATTCATCTCCCTCTAAATCCACTGCAACAACCCATGAATCAAAATTCAACTCTTCTAATTTCTAAAAACTGAGATCACAAGTTTCACAAAAAACATAACAAGGTAAATGAACACACAATTCAATCCATTTTGTTTCCAATAGAAGCACTTTCACTTGTACCATCTTAACCGACGTCACTCTCTTCACCTAACAACCCCACTTATGAACACAACCTACCACAATCTCATCCTTAAAAGTTCAAAAAGTGAAGCAAAAAGCAAGAACCTTATTACATGAAGAAGCAAAAACTGTATCAATTTTTCTTTTCTTCTTTCTGTTTCCATTGATTTCAACATCTTCTTAGTAAGAATCTCGCCAAGATGCAGAGTCTGAATAGATTCATAAGTACATAAGATTAGTCCTAACTATAGAGAGGCCATTTATGATGTTTTTTGACTGATTCCATAGATTTCCTACTACACAATTAAACCATTCACAAGCATGTAACGTCAGTAAAAGCGCATTCCCTCTCCCTTCACCTCACAACAAATTCACCGAAAACATAAGTGATATTACACAGAGAATAAGAAAAAGAACAAAAAGTCATGAAATTATGTAAAAACCCTTAAGCTCATAAGCCTATACGCTCATGCTTATCAAGAAACTAAACATAAATCAGCACAAAGAACAAACATTGAAATACCAGAAGAATCGAACCCAAAGATTTTTTTTTCAATCACTTGATTTCAAATCCAAAACTCCTCGACCCAGAAACCAGAAAATCGGTAGGAACAAAATTGTAAAGAGAAATCAAAATTTATAAAAGCTACGAAAGAGTGCTAACTTACTTGATCGAGCCCTCACAACGACAAAGGTGAAAGCTTTGAAAGGAATACGAGAGGTCTGGGTTTGAGAGAGATGATAACGTGAAGCTGAGTCCACTAGGAGCAATTGTGGATCTCAAACCACCGTGATGCCACGTCTCGGGTCGGACATTTCGGTACTCGGTCAAGGTCCGTGTTTCAACTACCTTCCTTAAGTAATGTCTTTTCCATTACTTAAAAATATATAACCAATTTACTAAAATTTGGACCAGAAATTAAACATTTAAGATTTAAAAAGTTAAATCAGTACGAGACTATGATAAAATCGATTAAAGATTGAATAAAATTAAAAAATTTAAAAAATTACTGAAAAAATAGTATTTAATTGAAAAGAAAACTATTAAATAAATATTAATTTATTTATTTTGATTTATAAAAATTGATTAGTTTACAAAAATGGACTGATTAATTAATAAATTGATCAATTTTTAATAACAAATATTATTAAACTAAATCAAACTAAAAAGTTAAAACCTAAATCAAAAAGTTAGCCAACTCAAAATTTTTACTATTAAATCAATTAAACCGGTTCAATTTTTAAAACATTGTAAAAAAACAATAACATCTATTAATAGAAATTCCAATAACATGAAATTTAGAGAAATATATAAATAATCAGTCTTAAGTCTTAACCTTGTTTAATAAAGAAACTATTTTCTATAAAATTAAAAATTAAAACAAATAGTATGAATATCCCATAATCAAATTAAAAATCTTATATATATGTTTAAAGATATCGTTCATGATATCAAGTTTTAACCTTAACTTATGAATAAAATTTTAATAAAACTTCTAATATGTAGTAATTTCAAGAAAAATTTGTTTTAAGGGTCTGATATTTACTTTAAAGTATATGATTATATATATATATATATTGAAATATGGCTATGAGCTCCCCAACATTAACTAAATATATGACTTCATCCACATGATTGAAAAACAAACTCATACGATTAATTGTAAAAAGAAATTTCATTGTCAATATAAAATACAATATTGGAAAGCCTTTTATTAAAAAGAATGACTATATCTGCTGCAGACACAAGGCAAAAGGATAACAGAAAGGCAGAAAATAAGATCACTAAACACTGATTCAATGTAATATCAGTTGGTAGACAAAGGAATTGCATAGAACATGGCCAAAGACGAGCAGCAGAGGGACAAGTGTCGTTCAAGTTCCCTGAAACTGTTCTCACGTCTCTCCTCCAATCCATTATTGAAACAACTAAAAACAATAATCATTACAAAGCATCTCAGGTTAAACTACCCAGACCTTTGAAGAGACAGTCCACAGCCATCCTAAACTTGACACAGATCTCTGAGAAGAAAAGCAAAGTTCTGATGGTTTTGTATTACCATACTGTACATTTCTAATCCCTCGCTAGGACACTGGCTACCCCCTAAGGTTCAGATTCTCTACCAGTCACTCCCAGGTGTTACAACAAAAGAGCAATAAAATAACGCCCCCCCAGAAGTAAATCACTCCCAGTCACCGTCAGCCCCTGAACATTTTCCATTATGATACACATTTATGTATAGTCATGTAAGAAGAGCAGTTCTGTTAACATTCTTAAAAGGAAAATAATTCAATGCATAAAGCTGAACTGTTAAAACTAATCCTCACAATATATATATATATAAGAGTGTTCATCTCTTCCACTTCCCAACTGCTGGAGCACATTTCCTCCAATAAGAACTGCTACCTGATAACAGCATTCTTGTTCTTTCCTCGGTCAACTCCTCACAGATTCAGAATTTATATGACCACTATTACCTGAATGCGGATTTGATACACTAACAGGATTGCGCGGCTGCCCAAAATGTTTTAAAAGTTCCATCTGTCGATCATTAGTATGAGGGAGGCATGCACGCAAAAGCTCGACAGGCATTTCACGTTTTGTTGCTGCACGTATCTCTGAACCAATATCTTCAGTACTACAAGTGTTCTTCGCATAGACAGACTGTAGTACAGTGTCATATTTATGCAGGCAATACTTTGTAAGAAGATCAAAGAACTCAGTAAAGGAAGCCTGCCAAAGAGCAAAATTGGGCACATTGCACTTGGCAACAGCCTGTGGATCACTTAATAATTTAGTTCCTCTTTCAAGAAGTGACTTCAAGATAACAGAGGCCCCATCCCCAGCAGGACTACCAAGTGGACGTAAAGGAGGCTGCTCTGTAGAACAAACAACTGCAACAAGACAAGAACTTAATGCCCGGAGATCCATTACATTAACACAGGTAGAAACTGCCTTCACAAGATCCACAGTTGTTTCAGCTGCTCCTGTATCTTGGTGAATGCCACCAAATAAAAACCTCAAGTGACCAAAAATGGCCATACAAACTATGCGGGTGAGTTCGGTGGAAGGAAATAGGAGCTTAAGGAACTTGGAGATCAGTTTTCGACCCTTGGGAAGAGAAACCATCCTCATGAACACAAGGTCATCTTTTGATGCCAGACCAGCAGTTTTACCACTTTGGCCCAGGGGGTCAACAAGCTGAAGTGATGCAGCTACACCTTCAAGTAGGACTTGCCGTTTACGTCTGAGATGGCTGCCACCATCTTGGGGTTGATTATACTGCAAGAACCGATCAATATCCTCTACATCTAGAAGGACAGCTAGGCAATCTTCAATGGTGATTCTAGCTGCAAGTAAAGGTTCCTGTTCCAGAGGCTTCTCAGAGGTGTGGTCAGAGCTTCCATCACCGCTACCAGGGGGATCAACTTCAAGAAGTGCACGAGGCCTGCGTATGTTAGGAATGGGAATTTTCCCAACTGCATCAATATGGATATGAGAATGCTGGTCTGAACTATTACGAGATCGAGATGGAACCTCCTTCAGTTGTGAAGGACAGAAACGGTGCTTTGATCTTGATCCAGATCGTTTGTAAAGACTGGCTTGATGGTAGTAATCATCAATGTATGGGTCACTGCTATGTGTCGCAGCATGCTGCATTTTCAGAATACTCTCTATCTCTTCAGCTGTCATATACTTTGACCTAAGCTGAAACCAAGCACTATCACTTTTCTGACTACTAGTGTCAGAGCCTTGTTGCGAAGATCGCATATTTTGTCGCCCTCTTGATGATTTATGTTTTGGCTCTCTAATATCTGTTAAACCAAGCATCATTTTATGTGATGACGAATGGTGTGCACCATAAATCTGAGATTGCATTGCAGCGAGATGAGCAAAAGGTAGTTGAACAGATGGGTGCAATCTCTGCTGTTGCAGCTGCTGCTGCTGTGATAACAACTGCATGGACATTAGTCCATCTCGAGATAACTGCTGCTGCAACACACTGTGCAATAAACTTGGATGATCAACATGCAATAGTCCTGAATGGTCAACCCAATGTTTTTGCGGCCTGTTACTAAAAGAAAGGCCAGGAGAGGTAACATGGGATGCATTTCCACCATAGTGCAGAACCTGATGTAAACCAGGCCGATGAAGATTAGAATTGGAAAAAGGAGACAGATTTGGGGCAGAGAATGGCAATTGTGCTCCTCCAGAAAGTGAAGGAATGCTCAGGTTGTGTGGTGAAGCCTGCTGATTTCTACCCCCAGGAGGGAACGATGTGAACTCTGATTTTGGGACCAGAATAGGTTCACCTGAGAAGTGATGTTGTTGCAATGGCTGCTGGGGATATGTGGAAGTTCTGTACAAAGGTTTTGATTCATTAGTAGAACCAGCAGATGAAGGTTGCGGGTGTGATGACCATCTCTTGCCTTCCTGAGCAATTTCTGTATCTATCTGTTGATCTAACCAGCTAGCAAATTCTCCATCCTGCGCCCATTCCGTTGCAGATGAACCTGAAAAGAATATGATGGTATTTGAACTCTAACATAAGAAGAAAAACTAAGCACAAACTTAAAAATAAACAACCTGCTAACTACCAGAAAAAGTAGGGCAGCTAGAAACCATTCAAAATAGTTTGCCAAATAATGCCAACAATCGGGTCTGTTTTGTTTTACGATCTATTACACACACAGTTTTCACTCAAAGCTACAAAATGAACTATGCTAAGAGTAGAAGAATATTTTCAGAGTTCACTCTGAAGTCAAGCTCTGAAAAACCGTTCCAGCACATCTTCAGATAAGAGGAGATTCTTAAGAAAATCAGAAGGAATAGGGTCCGCATCCATGCTACCATAATGATTGGGGTTAATGAACTTTTGAGGGTAAATGGATTAGCCTCACTGCCACCACAATAGCATTCTCTTAGTAGTTTTTAACCTTCAATTGAATCTTATACAAGCAAGCAGATTCTGCATAGATGATGCAAATGTGCACGGCTACCAACCAACAAAATCATTTTTCCAATACAATAACCTGCTGAAAAGCTGAAGGTTATCATTATGACCAAAAAGAGAAGGCCCTTTTCCTTTGATTGCAACAGAAACATGAAAAATGGCCATGTTAATTGGACATGTGCATCATAATGAATTCTCAAGTGGATGCAAAGAACAGAATCCAAAATAATACAAAACAAGGGAATAAGAAAATAACCTCAAATTTGCAAATAAGCCTAACCAAAAGGAAAATAGTGCCTGTTAGAAAAGAAAAGGTCCCATTTTATGGACAGTGAGATGGCATAAAGGTGCAGATCACCTCGGCAGAAAAGAAGGAAGGATTCAATTCAACCACATGTTCTCACTTATCACTTAGATTAGCAATCTGAATTTTTATCAGTATTTATTACTTAAAGGAATAACCGATAAAAAATCCAATGGGTAATAAATGTCCAGCCAAATAATTAAAGCTTTCGCAAAAAGAACTTCAAAAGAATCAGGAAAGGACTTAAAATGTTTTCTGTTATCACCTTCATTTGGCAGAGAAACAAAACAAAATACAAGATCCGAACTTTCTAGCGTATAACAAATGATAGCAGGATGTGAATAAATAAATAAGCATTTTGTGTAGAAATAAAGTAACCCTGCATCTGAAAAGAGTCAAAACACTACCTGATTTACCAACAAAAGGAAAAGAAAAAGCAAGCTAAATAAATCCTTAAAGCTTCCCTAATATAGTAATGAAAACTACATGCAACATTTCAACTTACTCTCCCTTGAAAACGATCCAGATCCTCTATCACCAATAACTCCAGGATTTCTTGGGCCCGTAACAACTCTGTTCAACTGCACAGGTGACAATAAATACAATGTCAAAGCATAAAAGCATAAAGATGAATACAAAAGTTCAAGACAAGAGAGAAAGGCACAATATAATAGGAGATAAACTAAAACATGTGAAAGAAAGAACAATTATATGCCAGAAAAAGATGGTCATTTTGTCTATCATAAAACAGTAAGAATGTAAATTGCAACGTCAGATATCCCAAGCGTTAGCAAAAATCATTTCTATGACCTGTATCAATAGAAATGATATGTTATTCTACTTATGGAAGGTAAAACAACTACATCAAGAACTTCATGTCACATAACCACTAAATAAATTCTCTCATGACCAATTTTGACAACTTACATAGAAAGAAAAATCCTACACAAGAAAAAAAAACGGATTTCCACACATCAATGGCAAGTATATTCAAATTGAAATTAAAAACTTGTTCCTCTACACAATCCAACTATCCATACTAATCAAGCTAATCTGGAGAGACTGGAATTTTCAATCGACAACCAGTTTATCATGCAATCGAGATTCAAATTGATAAATTAGCTATTCCTAAAGTGAAACAATAAGGCCTGTCAAGGAAAAGTAACACATGAACTGTTTCCCACCTATCAATCCCAGAAAGGGTAAAAAAACAACAACAAAGACCCTCAACTTATTGATGGATGAAGAACCATCTCATTATTTTTGCTTGTTTCATTGAGAGGAAGCTTATTTAGTGCCCAACCTGCATATTTTAACCAGGTAATCCTAAATAATATCAGGATTCTCAGTTACTTGTTTCACTGCCCATCTATGGTAATGGCTAATCTGCCTCAGACCACCAGAGCATCAAGCTATCATAATTCATAAACTCTAACCAAAATGAAATAACAGGGATCTCTACAACAACCAAAGGGTAGAGATGACTTCCATAATCAAACAATAAACCCATTCATACCAACCAATAGTTGAAAATTCCAAAATTATCAAAAATCATTCAAAAGGGAGTTAACACATATAAGATGCTAGTTAAGTTCTCCACTATGGAAGTAGTTGTAAGTAAAGACGTCATACCTTTGCAAAAGTACTGGCAAGATCATCCACATCAGATAAAGATCCTGAACCTGCACCCTGGCATAATATGAAGTTATTATGACAAATTGTCATGCCTGAAAATTTTACGTCAACAAAGGACTATAAGTATTGGCAGTTTACTGCTACAAGCCTATAAGGCCAACTAAAACCTGAAAAGAGAAATAATAGATCATTTAAATGTACCATTAGAAGCATCAGGGTCTTATCGCCAAACTTCTAAAAAGTAGTTGCATTATCTGCTACACTAGGACTTCTAATCATTTAAATGTACCATTAGAAGCATCAGGGTCTTATTGCCAAACTTCTAAAAAGCAGTTGCATTATCTGCTACACTAGGACTTCTAATTCCTTCTAACATTTCATGGAAGATAAAGAAATTGCTTTTACGAACCAATATCATTTGACAATGTCCCATCTATATAAACAGTCAATCGTTTTCCATAAGAGTAACTACCGTTAGTTGAAATAAATTTCACAAAGCTTCTCCTTTATCAAGTGTTAGAGACCCATCAATCAATTCTACATACTTTGCAAGCAAAGCTAGTAATAAATTGAAACTTTAGCAGCATCAAGCAATTAGAAAAACACATCACATAATTCCTAAGTACCTTCAAATGATGTTTAGCCTAGAAAGGAACCACGCACCGGTAAACTTTAAAAGCACAAATAATCATTAGCAGACACTTAGAGGTGTAACTACTTAACCAATTAATGGTGGAATTAGTAGCAAATAATCAGGTTAGGAAAACCAAGTCTTACTTCATCTCTCTCAAAGAGACGATATTCATCATCAACAGATCCAAATACAGTATTATCATCTCCATCTTCTAAGCCACCCAATTCCACTTCTTCCGTCGCATTTTGACCAAAAAATGCAAACTGTGAAGCATCAAAGAATGCACCTGAAAGCAGATAATCCAAAGAAAAAGGAGGGGAAAAAAGTTAAAAATGTAGCAAGAAAATATGCAACAGAAAATGATTACAGTGAGTAGAGATGTAACCAGAGGAATTAGTGACCAACATAAGTACCATTCATAACCCATGCTTCTGAATAGGTTACTAGAGTAAACAAGCAACCCAAAGCCTAAACACCAACTACTAAGTATATCATTTACAATTAAAACTAAAATATTGTCTTAGATCAAAATGTATAGTAAGAACTATCCAGGATACTCAGAAATTAAGATGCAATGATTGAAATCTAAAAACCCACATCTTATGTGACATGAAGTTCTTGATGTAGCTGATTACCAATCGAAGCTATAAGTTATAATCCATAAGCAAAACCAAAGAGAACAGAAAAAGATTGGCTTAGGAAAC
>JAOTBA010000056.1:19225-61605 GCA_025629845.1 Erythroxylum squamatum
TATATATATGAGTAGTTATAACATTGTTAGACATCATTCTTAATATATAGATATTAATTATTTAATTGGAAAATCAAAGATAAATTAAAAGAGTTTAATTTATTTAATTTTGAATGTAATTATGATTATAACTTATGTCTATTTTCAACATGTTTAGGAATCCAATATGTTATACACAAAGAATCGTTAAAGAGAAATTGTAATTTAATCCAACTGACTTAATTGTAAAGTTTGAAATTTTTAAAAGAAAAATACAAAATATTTGAATAATAAGGCACAATATTAGATATTGAATCTTATTTGGTAATTAATATTTAATTGGGATTAGTTGTAATTCTATAAAGTTTAATTAAAATTAAAATTATGATACAATTAAATTGTTAAAAGGTCTAAGTTTTGTTATAAGTAGACATAGGCTTTATAATAATTAACGCTCTTAGCATACCTTTTTCTAAATTACTTATAGATTTCTCTCAACTTGTTTATGTAAATACTATTATAAATTGGACATTTGTACTTCTAAAGGAATTTTGATTAACAAATTTCAGAAATCAAGTTTCATAATAAGGTATACTTTATAGTTCATAATTTATTATGTTTATGGTAAAGTTACTCCTTTGTGACCAGAAGGACGAGCCTTGAAATAACTGGTAAGGTTATTCCTTTATGACCGAAAGGTTACGAGTTTGAATCACAAAAATAGTCTCTTTGTAAAATAAAAAAGAAATGTTGTGTACAGTTGACCCTTTCCCAACCTTCGCAAAGCCGGAAGACTTATGCACTGACCAACCCTTTACTTTATTATGGTTATGAATTAATGATGTTATAAAATTATAAAAGTTCATAATTTTTGATAAATCATTTAAAAATTATTTATTTTTTCATTATGTACATGATGAGATTGCCCCTATTTTCTAAGAGCTTCTCCCTCGTGCAAGTAAGCGTTTTATTTTGCAGCACTCTCAAATTCGATTGATCATTCACCTTCTCCTAATTATCACTCCACAATATGAAATTTCTATTTTGGTGGATTTAACTAAAATGGACAAATAAAATGAAACATGCTAAGAGAATTAAACTACAAAAAGGGGAAAAAAAAGAAAAATCAAGCTTTTACAACAAACCCTTGGGTCTCTCTCGAATGTAATAAATCTCGATGGATGAGCCATTAGTGATTTCACCAATTTGTTGTATTGATTTAATCTTAATGAAACATATTGTAATTAATGTTAACATCATCATTTACTACTGGTTTACAACTTTGAAAGCAAAAACTATAACTATCAAATATCAAATATCAATAACATAAAATTTGATAGATTTAAAGAATTTGTATTTGACAAATAAAGTGCAAATAGAAGCCTTATTAGAGGTCTCACAAATAACACAACTGTAACTAAACTTGTGACCAATAATTCAACAACTAAAAATATAATAACATAGAATTGTGATATTTCAGCATTTCAAAAATTAATTGATGGTGATTTTTATTCAGTAAAGATAACAAATTAGTCCAATAAAACTAATTCCAACAATATTAACAAATCAAGTATAATTTAATTAAGTTGAGGTTCAACTTCAGATATTTAATCTAATTAAATTTAGGTTTAAAATTTTTTTTGAACTCGATTATAAGTGAAAAAATTGTGTTAGGTTAAATCAAAGTTAATGAGTTAAATTATATTTAGTTTGACTTCAATTTGAATATTCAAATTCAATAAAAATAAAAATTAAACTAGATTTCTTTTCTAAGTTTGAATTCAAGTATTAAAAAGATCAATTCCAACTCGATATTGACTTTTGGTTGTTCACTTTAGACCAACTTATTACCTATTAGGATTAGTTAGTTTCTTATGGCTTAAGCAAGTCTTATCAGAATGACTTAATTAGTTTCTAAAATTTAGAGTAAAAGATATATGTCTCTCTTGTAGCTGAAGGAACTTTTAAAAAAACTCTTTTGATCTTTAAAATTCTTTAAAAAAACTCCTTATAGTAAGAACTATCCAGGATACTCAGAAATTAAGAGCCATTTCACTAGAAATAGGATTTCACACATTTATTCATTTTTGAACTATAAAACTGTGATGCAATGCTTGACACCTCAAGGCTGACAAAAATATAACTTCCAAGTTTACTTCTTTACTCGGAGCATTATACTTCGAGCGAGGTAATGTGAATCCAGGTCATGTGGGATGTAAGCTTTATGAGCTCAAAGGCACTAATCCAACATCAGCTACACTCTACATGCTAAAGCCGCAAGATCTTCATTTCACCAAATCAAGCACAAGCAAACCATTCTTGAGTGTTAAAAGTTCTTCGTACCCACCTAACTACGAAAAATTGCATCTTCGTGTGTTCCACAAACAAAGAAATTTCACCCAAAAACCCAAAACCCTAAGATTCTCAAACCCATGTTTGTAACTTAATCACCTATCACCCGAACGTTCTCCAGAAAACCTAATCACAATACATATATAACAGTTAAGGACTTGAAAACAAAACAGAGAGAGATTGAGCCCAAACCAGAGGAGGACGTATCAAGCAAGCCTTTGAAATCTTTACCATTGGATCGCTCCATACTCACAGAACCCTAACCACCTCTCTCTAAAAAAGAAGAAAACCCTACAAACCCAAAGAAATGGAGCTTTGCACTATCAGGAATATTATTAGAACCAGAATGCCACGGTTGGCAAATAAGAAGACATCTTTAGCGTTTGAACAGATTTTGACGAAATGATAACTGCGGCGGAGGCTGAGGAGGACGTCGAGTCGACGAGCTAGCGAACCCCTCTCTAGTCTCTATAGAGAGAGAGAGAGAGAGAGAGAGAGAGAGGAATCTCTTATATTTCAATTTTAATTATATAATAATTTATAAAAAATAACTTTGGGTTGGTGCCTAGAATTCACGCTTGTATGTTGTATAATGGAGTGGATAAGAGACTCGATTCGATTTTGACTTTTTTGGTAGATATTTTGACATTTCAAATCATCTTATTCATTTTGAACCTTATTTTATTAAATTTTGTTCACACATTTATATACTGTCATATAAATATTTGATAAAATCTAATAAAACATAATAAAAATATTATAACTAAAACAGAAGATCTAATTTCATATTTAAACTGCTCTCTTTTATAATAAAATAGATATAATTTTTTAATTAATATTTTTTAAAATTTTTAAGTTTTTAATTTTTAGTCAATAACTCAGTTCAAAACGCTAGTTACATTAATATTTTACTCATTTAGTTAACATAATATTTCTCATTTATAATATTCAAATCTTCACGTGAAAAATTAATTGTCAATTAATCACACGGATGAGTTAGGTTTTTAAATTCTCGCAAATGATTAGTTGATAGCTAATTTTCAAGAGGACACATAAGTATTATAAAAAAAATATTAGTCAATAAATTAATATAATTAACTTTTTTAATTGAATTGTTAAAATTATAAGAGATTAGTTACTTAATTGAAATTTTTTACAAGTTTGAGTACTGAATTAGCAAAAATCTCAAAAGATTGATTAGTTTAAATTCTATTATCTTTAAAATTTTAGTAAATAAATTTATATATTATGTGAAAACTTCATTTCTTTCGTTTAAACAAAAAGATTAACAAGAAAATATTTAAAGATTAACAAATCACAAAATAATAGGTATCAAATAAATTAAGTTTTAATTTATTATATTTATATAATATTATTTATATGTAATAATTTCTTTCTTTTCGTGGGTTATTTAGAAACAGTTTCTCTATCAGTCTATAATAAAGCTGCATATTACTGGATATCTTCATACCCACAGATTTTTACGGGATTATAGGTGTTGTTGTATTTACATGTAATATATAACATAAATTTGTCTTTTACTAGTTGTAAATATCTTAAATACTTTTTTTAGGTTGTAAGTTACTATTCATGTTGAAAGTAAGAGATGTGTAATAAATTAATTATCTTAAATGCCTTTTGAACTATGAATTAGTATTGAAATTATTTTTCGCATATTTTAACTATTTTACTTCTTTAAATAAATTTAAATTTCTAATAACTTCAAACAATTAAGAGGTATTAGTTTAATTTCTTTCTTTTGTTAAGAAATTTTTATATTAATGAAATTGATAATAGAATTCCCGAGAAAAGAAAATAGATTAATAAATCGAAATATTTATAATTTACAATGAATTATAAAAATAAAAAATTGATAAAGGAAGCAATTAAAATTAATTAAAAAAGCTTTGATTAAATTTTGAATGTGTATTTTCTATTTTGAATGAAAAATCAAATCAGCCTGGTTGGTTTAACCGCACTGACTAATTTTTTAGTATAGTTTTTAACTTTTAGGTTTTGTTTATATTAATAATTCTTAACATCAAAATTTAACTAATTTATTAATTAATATGTCAGTTTTGTTAACTAATCAGTTTTTACAAATTAAAATAAATCAATTAATTTTTATTTAACAGTCTTATAATTTAATTAAAATTTAACTTAATATGGGTAAAAATATTTTAAAATCTTCTTTTAAAATTTCTAATTTTATTAAATCTTAATTGTATATTGATTGGTCTAATATCAAAAACTTTACATATTAAAATTTTATTTTAATAGTTTAATTTTCGGTTAAGTTTTTCAAATATTGATAAAAATATTTACAATAAACAGACAAGAAAATAATATTCTCCCTTGTCGTTCGGTCAATTTTAGTAAATTTTTTATGTATATAAATATTAAAAATACGTACTTACTTGTCTTACTCAAGAAAAGTACAAAAACAGCTTGCCGTCGTTTTAAGGTAATATCGGGTCCCATGTAAAAGAAGACAGGACTATCACATTTAATGTCACAGTTGTATCAAGGATGACAATTTGTGTCTGGTTACTCCTCAATTAATCAAATTTTAGAACTTTTTTATTTTAAATTTAGACTACATTCGTATTCAGATTCAAGTTGAATTAAACAAATTTGACCTCAATTTGGACCTAAAAGTTCAAACTCAGCCTTGTCTGATACCAAAATTAAATTCAATCACAGTAAACTGGGGATGAAAAATGGCCCACGCTTAACCGGATCCGAAAACATCGAGCCTTAGGCCGGCTTCGGCCTTGGGTTACCAAGTCCAGCTTAACTTGAGACCTAATTTTTATTTATAAAATGACATCTTCATTTTGCATTTTTAATATAAAAATTTGGCTAGGATCAAGTTGGGCTCGAACTTGCGCCTATTGCTTCGGGTGAGGCCTAAGCACCCAGAAGCAAAGGTTTGGTATGGCCAGACTCGCCTATTGCCATCCGATTTTCGGTCGTCGCAAGTCTCTTAATTTAATTTTTCAATATTAGTGTTTCTTGATTTGATTTGACAAATATTTTGATTATTTTTATGAAAATCATTTGACTTATTCTTAATTATGTTAATATTTTTAAGATTATTTTTATATGAATATTAATAGGTTTAATCTTTTTTAGTCTTGATACAATTTTTAAGTATTTTAAATTATAAATTTATTTTAGAATTATTATAAATTTTTTTGGACATTTCTTAATTTTCTTTTAATATTTAAATTAACTATCAACTTCAACCAACGAATTAAATAGCATATCTACTTGTACAAATTGAGTTGGCAAATTCCATGCAGAAAACGACAAAAGCTATGGCTATTACACAAATTCACGCACCATATGCATGCAAACGCGCATGGAAAACATCGTAAAAAGCTTACGGTGTTTAAATTTTATGACTAAATCTTAACTATTTATTTATATAAGATTTACGCAGAGATTCATAAGATAGGATAAGGATGAAATAAAATAGACAAAAAATCCTGACTTTTTTATTCAACTTTCAAGACCATACCCTATGCTTGCAGTCGAATTTCACCTGAAAAATAGACTATAAATCCCCTTGTCTCGCGTGTTTGTTCCTATTTTTGTATACTACCTTGTGTCCTCTTCATTCCACCCATCTGTTAACATTTAGATGAAAACGAGAACATGAGAATTGATCCCGTTACTCTCTTCAATTGTGCTTATAATCAATATATGTTGTTGTGTTTATAATCAATTAGATGAATATATAGCTGGTTATAAGCTGAAGTTCCAAGGCCTGAACTTTGTGATCATGGCCGAATTCAAAGAAGTAGAGTTCATCGATGCAGGTCAGAGATACAAACTATATGTCTCATAAATATAGATATGTGTGAAGAAAAGTACTTGATAAACAATAGGTAACGTAATTAAAGATAATGTAAAGATAAATTTGAAAATTTATATTACTCTTATCTAATACCAATCCTATATTTATGAGATTCTATCCTTACATAAATTTCAAATTAAAACTATACTTGTCCTTTTTTGTTAATAGGTGTTTATCACTAATTTGGTCCAAATTTTTTAATATTGATATTTTAAAAATAGGATAAACCGATAAAATAAAAGTTTTAAAATTTAAAGATTAAATAGTTATAAAATTAGTTAAGGCTAAAAAATTATCTTATTTTGTTAGTTTAATTGAAAAAGTATAACGCTAAATCAAAATTATTCAAATTTTTAATTTATAAAATTGTCTAATTTACAAAAATTATTATAATAATTAACGAATATATTAATTTGAAAAAAGAATAAAGACTAAAATAAACGAGACTGAAAAGCTAAAAAATAAACCGAAAAGTTAGTTGATGACTGAACATGTTCGATCTTTTAGTTACTGTAAAGGATTTATTTTTAAACATGTAAATTGTAATATTATTATACCTATATAAGTTGTTGAACATAAGATGGTATAGACATTAATTGCCATGTGTTAATAGCTAATTTAGTTTTGATTATTACATATATATATATATATATATATATATACACTAAGATATCACATAATGAAATTTCCCTTTGTTAATTTTCACTTATGATACTGTCACCTCAGTATTAGCTGGTTAATATGCATCATCAACTAGATTTAGTTGTCGTGATCTCCTATAACATGTATATAAAAAATTTAATATTTATAAAATTGATTAAACATTAAATAAAATCAAATTATTTAAAAATATTATTATCAATTAATTTAAATTTAAAATAATTGATTATAAAAACTTATTAATTTATAAAAATTGACTATTAATTAATAAATTGATACGTTTTTAACAACAATAGTTATTAAAATAAAAACCGAACTAAAAGATTGGACAGATCAAAATTTTAACTGTTGAATGAACCGGTTGCGATTTTTAATCATTGAAAATGTACAAATTACAAAGTGAATATTAGAATTTTCTAATTTATACACCATCCATTAGTACTTTTTATTTGTCTAAATTTTTTAGTTTGTATATAATTTATTATCACATGTACTCTTTACCTATCATTTATTTTTAATTATTTTTATTCTAAAATTTCATGTCTGCGATGTTAGTTTTGGAAGTTTAGAACAACAAATTTAAATTTATAAATAATTAATATAAAATAACGTAAAAAAAAAAGAGAGAGATAATTTGTGAAGTTATTAATACAGAAGAGTTCTGCATGGAGTCAACGTGTGGAGTTGCAAATCTAAACCTAAAGCTGCAAAATCCACAATCCGATTCTTTTCCTTCTTTGTATGTGATTTTGTTCACATGTAGACTACTACTTCATTGCCAATCTAACAAGTATATACAATCAGATGCTTGTTTTTCTTGAGAGGGTTACATAATCTTTGCTCTAAAAAGGTAAAAAGAGGGAGGAGAAACACATTCAAAGACACTCACTTGTTTTTTTTCTCTTTCAGGTTGGTATAATTCTGTCTGTTTATCCAGTTTTTCGTGTTTATATGTTGGAAGTCGTGTAGTTTATGCATGTCTACACACAGAGACTTGAAAGAATGGAAGAGATGAGAGGGAAGCGTTTATGTGAAGTAGAACACTTAAGGAAAGCTTGTTTTGAAACAAAGATGATAAAACAAACAAAAACCAGAGATTTTTATGGAATTTCAGTAGTCTTTATTTACTTTAATAAACTATTTTGATGTAGATTCAATGATCTAATTACTGGATAAAGAAGCTATTTTCGATGTAATTTTTACAGGTTGCCGCTGCATCTGTTCATTTTTTGCGGATGCATAAATGGCGTTTAAGGAGAAGCTCAAGTTGTTAGCTTCAAGGCCTTTATTGAGCTACATTCTTCTGGTGATGACTCCATTACTGCAATCCTTTTTGATCAACATGCTTCTTACAATATTAACTCTTACCCATTTTTCTTCAGTTCCTAAATATCATTATGACTACCAAAGAAGATGAAATTAAAATCAATCTTTTTTCCATATTTCTTGAGAGAGTTCATCTTGTTTTTGCCTTGTAGGCATGTTCAATCATTTTTCTGATATCGTACGTTCTTGGCCAGTTTACACATAATCAAGTTCTTATGAACTTTTTTTTTTACAAACTTGAATGTGCAGGCCACAGTGGTGCTGCTATTTCCGAGTATAATAGTTCCATGGTGGTGTAGAATGGCAAAACAGATGGAGCACAACTTATATTTGGACTCCCAAAAGTTGAGCTCCACGCTAACTTCACAGCTTCACAACACAGCTAAATTGTTGCATACCGTGAATTCTTCAGCAATTAATTTAGCTCGACTAATGAATTCATCGTTGGAAGGAACTGCTCTTGTGTCCTGTAATGTTGAGGACGAGGTAAGAGTCCTGTTATTCACCTATTACTCAAATCTTATCAGGGTCTGGCATATAAATATAAATTGCGAACTGTAAACGAAGATTATAGCTTATACATTTCGTTGTTTGAAACTGTTTTCTTCTGTTTCTGTTCAGGTGGCTCCCTTATTGTTCAATGCACTTACAGTAGTTCCTTACATATCACATGCTATGTACATTGGAACTGAAGGTTCATTTTTCTCGTACTATTATGATGGAAACGAAACGTTTGCAATTTACTCCAAAACCCCGGCAGGTTTTTGCAAATTGAAGAATCAAAATTCCAGGGAACACTTCATTTGGTATAAGCAAACCGTAGACCCTAGTACAGGAAAACCTGAGGGAGTTCCTATTGAATCTAACATTCCCACCATAGCTAACGCAAGTTTGGTCCAGCCAGCTCTGAACAGTACAAACGGGTATGCTACAGTAGGAAGAGGAGTGGACAGTGAGGAAGATCTTCTTATCCTGAACAGTGTTTCTGTAAATAGACAAGGAGCTGTCTCTCTCGGGTTTCCAGTGAAAACATTAACTGAAGTCTTGCATGGAATAGATTTTTATGGTGGAAGCTTATACATGGGAACACAAGATGGACAGTGGCTTGTAGGAGGATTGAATAATACTCGTGTTGAGGTCTCTGGAACATCCGTTTCCTTGTGGTCATTAGATAGACAGAATGAAAGTCACGTTGCAGAAATTTCATGCGCGCATGGAGGTGGAGAGCCACAGGTTTCACTTCTGAAGATGGGAGAAAATAAGAATATAGTCGGGTGTTCTACAATAGAACTCTTGGGAGTTCCATCTGTAAGTTTCCAATGAACCATCCATCTCAAAAGTTTATTTTTTATGTAAGCTTCACGAAAATGACATAAGATAAGCATAGTAAGTCCTGGAGTTTGACATGCAGAATTACATTAGACCTTGAATCCTTTTTTCTGATAAACCTGAAGAACTTGTGCAATTTCTGCAGATTTCAATGTCTAACTGTTTGCATGTATGAATCAGGTCTACGTCTTGAGTTTCCCCTATGGCGGACAAGTGCATAACATTAAGAGGACGAGTAGAGTTGCTCTCATATTACTGATAGTGATGATGGCTGTAGTGATCATCTCTATCCTCATTTTCGTGTTTTTGATGGTTAAAGCTACAGAAAGAGAGGTGCACATATGTTCAGCATTGATAAAACAAAAGGAAGCAACTGAACAAGCAGAGAGGAAGTACATGAACAAAAGTAAAGGCATAGCTAGTGCTAGTCATGACATTGGCAATCAGCTAAATGGAATTACTGGCTGGATTTGTATGTGCTATGAAGAAGTACCTCCAGGTTCAACAACGGAGGCATACTTAAAGCAGATGGATGACTGCACAAAGGACTTAGTTGGTAAGCTAACTGATCAGTCCTTCAAATCATTTCTTTCTTACTAGTTTAAATCCATGAACCTAATTCTTCTATGTAATCCCAGGCCTACTAAATTCTATCCTTGTCTCGAGCAAAATTGAAGCTGGCAAGATGGAGCTTTCAGAAGAGGAATTCAATATAGCTTCCCTGCTTGAAGAGGTAGTGGATTTCCATTATCCTATGGGGTTGAAGAAGGGTATAGATGTGGTGTTGGACTCTTGCGATGGCTCCATTCTTAAATATTTCAATGTGAAAGGTGATAGACTATGGTTGAAAAGAATCCTGTGTAATTTAATTGGCAATGCTGTGAAATTTACATCCGAAGGGCATGTATCAGTTAGATCATGGGCTAAAAAACCCAGTTTGCAGAACATGATAACTGCAGGCAAGCATGATGGTTCCCGGAAACCATGTTCTTGCTTATTTCGCAATGAAAAGGGAAGAAAGGAGTTGGAAATTGTCAATGCAGCAAAACAGAATCAAGACTGTATAGAATTTGTGTTTGAAGTGGATGATACAGGGAAAGGAATACCAAAAGAGAAGCAATGTTCAGTGTTTGAAAATTTTGTCCAAGTCAAAGAATCTGCTTTCAAGCATGGAGGCACTGGGTTGGGACTAGGAATTGTTCAATCTTTGGTAAGTAATCCTTTTCCAGCAAACTTCATCTCTGGTGTTTTCTATGTCTCATATTTCCTAAGTTCTGCTGTTGCTTGCATTATAAAAAACATATACTGTTCCATTTATTTACAGGAAATTTTGCAATTGTTAAGAGTCAATTGCAGAAACTAGACCTTGAATGGTTTGGACTACAAAGATTAACAGAAATTTTTCTGTAAACTAATGTCCAGTAGAAGCAAACAAAGTGATCTCCTTCAGAATTAACTGATCTGAATATGTGTTACATGCTGTTTATTTCTTTCCAGGTATTTGAGTAATGAAACTTTAAATGTTATTAATCAGGTAAGGCTGATGGATGGTGAAATAGAAATAGTTGATAAACCGATCGGGGAGAAAGGAACTTGCTTCAAATTCAATATTTTCCTTCCAACATCTAGGAATCTTGCTATGGATAATTCAGAAAGTTGTATGGTGAATAGAGTAAATTCCGTATCTGACAGCACACCTGTGCTAACTAGAGCTAGTGCTCCAAGCTTTACCATTCGTGCCACAGGTCCCTTGCTCTCTCTGTTTAGTGCTAGCGCCAGGTGCGAGAGATCACATGTTGTTCTACTGATTCAAGCAGAAGAAAGGAGAAGAACTACACAGATGTTTATTGAAAGCTTGGGAATCAAAGTATCTGTGGTTGAGCAATGGGAATGTATTCATGAGGTGCTAAGGAAAATAAAGAGCAAGAATGTTTCTTATCTTTATTCTTCTGATAAGTTGGATGTATGTCCCGGGAGTGACACTTCAAACACAGGATGCAAGGATTTGCATTTAAGTTCCATGGATGGGACAGATCAAACGCTTCCCACTAGTGGAAATAGCAGTGGTAGAGCCGCAACAGGTTTTTTGTTGCTTGTGATTGATGCTAGTTCTGGACCTTATGAAGAGCTATACAATGCTGTTGATGAATTTAAAAGAGGCATCTCTGGTGTTTCTTGCAAGGTAGTTTGGTTAGATAAACCGACTTCCAGAAGAATTACAAGTTCTTATCAGGGAAGGATCGATCCCACTGATGACATTTTGTTGCAGCCATTTCATGGTTCTCGGTTATATCGGGTTTTAGGACTTCTACCAGAGTTCAGGGAGGGAGGTTTATCTAAAAGTAAAAAGGATAGTGCAATGCAAAGAGTCTCATCATACTTGAAGCATTTAGATCAAACAAACTCAGCAGCACCATCGTCTTCTGATGAAAAGTTTAAGCCACTTAAAGAATGCATGGACAAGCCTCTGACTGGAATGAGATTCTTGGTGGTTGATGATACCAGAATGATACGTGTGATGACTAAGACTACTCTTGAAAAGCTAGGTGCAAGTGTTGATGCTTGTGAAAATGGAAAGGAAGCACTGGATCGGATTGGTTTACTAGACCAATCTGAAATTACATCATCTGTGATTCCTTATGATTATGTTTTGATGGACTGCGAGGTAACGTCCTATACTTAATCAGTACACTGTAATGCAAACTAATCCTGAGTCATTACTTGATGTTTTTCAATTCCATTACATGTTCAACAGATGCCAGAACTGGACGGCTATGGTGTAACAGAAGAAATAAGGAAGAGGGAGATCAGATATGGAGTTCACATCCCCATCTTTGGATTATCAGCTCATGAATCAAAAGGTGCAGCTGACAAGATGATTGAAGCTGGGATGGATGACCATCTTAGTAAACCATTATCAAGGGAACACTTACTTGAAGCCATTGGAAAGTATCAAAAAAAAGATTAAGCTGCATGAAACTATTCAAGACAAAGATTGAGAGAGATCCAGGGAATGATTCAAATATCACAGTAGCAGAAAGATTAAGAGCTTATTTATAACCTACTCTAGTCATCCTGCTCCTGACATTGTATCAAACTTGCAGAACCAAAACGTGTCCTATTGCACAAATAGATTTCCTTCATTGGAAATCAACATTCATTCTTTGTTTAGTATTGTAAAATATATAAATTGTTATACACATGAAGTTAGCTTGAGATGGGAAGTTCCACAGATATTTTTTGTTTTGTGGAAATAGTGAGTGACTGATATTAGCTTGACTGATTCCATGGAACTCTGCATCTAAGGGGTAATAGCTTTTTAAAGGTCAAAGAGTGATTTGGAACTTAATGTTTCACACTTTAAATTAAATAAGTT
Organism: Erythroxylum squamatum; assembly: GCA_025629845.1. Classification (NCBI taxonomy): domain Eukaryota; kingdom Viridiplantae; phylum Streptophyta; class Magnoliopsida; order Malpighiales; family Erythroxylaceae; genus Erythroxylum; species Erythroxylum squamatum. The sequence continues at coordinate 32,110 of JAOTBA010000056.1, forward strand.
TCTACTATTATCTTTAATGTTATATACAAAAATAGTAAAGTAGTAATTTAAATGGCGGAGTTTGGACTTGAGTAATTCAAAGCCCAATTGAACTCGAAACCAAACCCGTTTTTGTTAAAAATAACGTCATTTTCACTTAAAAATTTTAGGTATACAAAAATTTCAAATAAAAAAAAAATTGAACATCCTATAACAAATATATAGTAATTATTAGAGTTGGTGATGGGCCGGGTAGGTTGCTTAGGCCTGAGCTTAGCCTGAGGTCCAATCTTGCCCAAGACAGCTGAGTTTGAGCTCGAGTCTAATGGGTCTGAGTAGCCCAAAACCCAACTAAGCTCATCCTAACCCAATTAAAAATTTTTCAAATTAAAAATAAAAAACGACGAGCTTGAATCTATTTGGGCTCAGGTAGCCTAAAGCTTGACTAGGCCCAACCTGTCCTGATTTTTTAAAAATTCTTAAATTAAAAATAAAAAATAATGTCATTTTTTACAAAGTAATGTCATTTTTTTATATCTTTCAGGCATGGGCAACCTAATCTCGAGCTCAGAGCTCAGGTTGTTAAACTTTATTGTTTTAACAAAGAAAAGAATTTTTACGTGTAACCAAAACCATATTAATGTATATCATTACATATCCAAATACAATAAATCATGTTCTTCGATGAAACAAAAAGCCCTTCGGTTTGTATAAAATTTTGAATATTGGTTCAGCCGGATTATGGCCGAACGGTGCGTTGCCATTTGGATCCATTGTTGGGTAGCCTCCTGTAATGGTCTTTACGGAGAAAGCACCTGCAAAACGAAAGAAGGCACGTCGGGGGTAAGATCCCGATTAGCCCCTCCGACGCTCAAGTTAGTCTTTTTGTGAAGGTAGGGTTCGTAGAATGCAGAGAGAAAACTAGGCTTAAGACGGACCCCCTTGTGAAGGGAAGATGATACCTTATATAGGATTTCCTGCCAGGTTTTAGGTTTCTACGTCCCTTACGTTCGTGCATGGGAGGCTTCCTCATGCTGATGGGCTGTGAAAGTGTGGATTAGGCCCAAATCAGTCTATGGGATGAGACTGATCGATCGGCCCGTAAGATTGGACTTCGGCCCGATATATCCGACCCGACCAAATATTATTATTGTTTCTAAGTTTTTATTTTATCCAAAGTGAAATATGCTCTTTTTCGATGATTTCAGCTAGTTCAACCGTAAAAATCTTAAACATGTCAATTTTTCAGTTTAGATTTTAACTTTCCAGTTCGATTTATTTTAATAACTTTTGTTGTTAAAAAATCAACCAGTTTATTAATTAATCGATCGATTTTGGTAAATTAATAAATTCTTATAAACTAAAATAAATCAAGTGATTTTTATTTGACAATCTTTTTTTTTCCAATTAAACTTCAAAGTCTTCAATAGGTCAGGACAATCTCTTTCAATAATATCTTAAATTCTTTAATTTTATTCAACCTACAGCTGGTTTTATGATAGTTGAATTCCAGTTGAACCTTTTAAACTTTAAATCTCTTATCTTACCGGTTTATTTTTTAAAACATTGCTCTTTTAATTCCTTTAAGCAGTGTAATCTAAAGTTCAGGTGAATAAGCAATCTTTTCACTCTAAGCCTCTTAACCATATGCAAATTAGATATGGAACTTTCACCAGGGTCTCTTCAGCCAGAGGGTCTGGATTGAAGCTTCCAATTGCAGGATAAATTTGAAAAGACAGAGTTATAATAATGATTCTCAGTATAGCTTATGATGTTAGTAAAATGAAGTTTCTGTCATGTTGGTTCTGTGTTCTAGCAGCAACGATGGAGTTCTGATAAAGATCACCAGAAATGAATGCTTCAAACAGGTTAGAGAATGCAAGATGTATTCAAAACAATTAAGAGAAGATGTCTGTATTCTTATACTATACATTGTACATGACCAAGCACTATGCCATCTAAAGAAAGAACAGTGAATTAGTATATTTGTCAGATATGAATTTCAGGTACTAGAATTATGCTCTTCATATGGTCACTCAATGTTCTGCAGATACCTGTTGCAGAAACCCGAGTCGAATCACTGGACAGAAATGTATGTACATGATTTCTAACTTCAATCCAGCTGCATCCTGGCTGTTTTTCTGCACTACTGTCTTTCATTAGGGCCCTTAACTCTTGCACCTCATCCCATCTTCCAGCTTCAGCATACATATTTGATAAGAGCACAAAATTTGATGTTTTATGGGGTTCAAATACTGGAAGTTTTTTAGCGACATACTTTCCGAGCTCCAAATGCCCACGCATGCGGCAAGCACCAAGCAATGCTCCCCAGACTCCTGCGTTTGCCTCGATCTTCAATTCACTTACGATTTCAAAGGCTTCATCTAACCTTCCTACCCTTCCAAGCAAATCAATCACACAAGCATAGTGCTCTGGTAGTCGTTCTATACCGCATACTTCAGTCATGTATTTAAACAATTCAATTCCCCTATCAACAAGGCCAGCATAACTACATGCAGATAAAATACCAATGAAGGTGACTTGATCAGGAGCCACTCTTTTTGAAATCATATTCTCAAGGAGTTCAAGTGCCTCCTTTCCATATCCATTCAACGCATACCCACCAATTAAGGAATTCCAAGATATAACATCCTTATGATCAATTTCTTTGAAGATGAGCTCTGCTTTCGAGATTCTTCCGCATTTAGCATACATAGTGATCAAGGCATTGCAGATGACTAAGTCCTTTACATAACCACTCTTCATAACAAGATTGTGAATTTGTTTCCCAACTTGCAGAGCAGCAATGCTAGAACATGAACTTAAGATAGAAGCAAGAGTCAGCTGATCAGGCTTAATCTCTTCATGTCTCATTAATACAAAACACTTCAATGCATCTAAATACAACCCATTTAGCATGAAACCAGTAACTAAAGAATTCCAAGAAATCAAATTCCTCTCTCCCATCTCTTCAAATATCTCTAGAGCTCTATCCATTTCTCCCACTTGAGCATAGCCAGCAATCATGGTGTTCCATGATACCATGTCCTTGTTAGCCATTTGTTTGAAAAGATGAAGAGCACTGTCCATTCTTCCACACTGCACATAGCCTGCAATCATGGTGTTACAACTAACAACATCATGGGTCTCTATATCATTTAAAATTTCCCTTGCTTCATCCATTCTATTGAACTGTACATAACCATGCATCATTGCTGTTTGTGCTGCAGTGTTCTTATAATGCATCTTATCCAATAACTCCCTTGCTTTATCAAGCTTACCTACTCTAACGTATCCTGTAATCATTGTAGTCCATGACACAGCATTTCTTTCCGGCATCTCATCGAACAGCTTACTAGCTTCATTAATTTGACAGTTCTGGACATAAGCTGACAACATAGCATTCCAAGAAACTACATTTCTACTAGGCATTAGATCAAAAAAATTTCTAGCATCCACGATTCTACCATATCGTGCAAATCCACTCATCATAGTCACCCAAGACACAACGTTTGGAATTGGAATTTTCTGAAACAACTTCCATGCTGAATCCAGATCACATACTTCAACGAACCCGTCTACCATCAGATTCCATGAAACCACATTGCGTTCACCCATTTCATCAAAAAACAGTGAAGCCAAGTGCATTTCTCCCTTCTGGGTATAACCCGCCAACATTGAATTCCATGAAACAGAATCCTTAACAGGCATTTTATCAAACAAACTCCTGGCATCATCAAACCTTCCTTTCTTCCCATATCCAGCAATCATAGCATTCCAACAAGCCACATCGTTCTTGTAATCACTAGGAAGTAAATCAAACAACTTTCTGGCCTTTTCAAGCTCCCCACTGCGTGTATAGCAAGTAATGATCAAAGTCCATGAAAAGAGGTCCCTTTCAGGCATTCTAGAGAACACGTCATAAGCTTCCTTAGTCCTATCACTATGCAAATACCCAGAAAGCATGGTGTTCCAAGAAACCAAGTTTCTGCTAGGCATTTTATCAAACAGACTGCGCGCATCATCCACTTTGCCATTTTTAGCAAGGGCAGAGACCATGCAATTGTACGAGACTACGTTCTTCTGTGCCATTTCTGAGAAAACTTCAATGGCATCTTCAATTCGTCCCAATTTTCCCAACTGGGTAATCTTCAGATTCTGGTTAAACACAAGACGGCCACCTGTTTTGCCAACCCTCAGGAGACTCTGTTTCATAGTTGGCTTGGCATTCAAATTAGGCGTGAATACGAATGCACTTCAGTCATTTCTCAATCTGCTTACTATCTTCGTCTTTTTAAGAAGATGCAATGGTTTCGTTGAAGTTAATAAATTTCTAACATGTGATTACAAATTGGACTTGACAAATGCATCATCAAAAGCCTGGTTTTGGACAGATGTTACCTCTGACCGAAGCTCGCGTGACAGATTCAATTTAGTATCTGATCGTATCACATTGGTCCAAATCATAATTATGAGCAATGAACAAAGATCCACAAGATAAGCCTAGAATCCAAATATTAAAAGGGAAAAGATTATATCTTTTGAAATGTAATTAAATAGGAAGTGTCTGCCATCGTAGTATCATCAACAAAACTCCCAAAGAGGCAAATGTTTGTGTTCAATTTAGATGCCCCTTCCTTTTTGTGGGTATAATTCTACAGGGGTTACAATTAAAAGGAAGGCAAGTGTCCCTTAAAAGTTCAGTCTTTGAAGAACTATGATTGGCTCAACCATTAATCTCAAGAATGATAAGAGTTCCCCCTTCTGCTGCTGCTGCTGCGGCCTAAAATAGCAATATCGCACGTTCTACTTTTTTCTGTCAATTGTCTCACTTGGTCTTAAAACATTTATGTGAATCCTAATGATTATCTTGGTTAAAATCATAACTCATCATGAACCTCAGCCTCTTGATTGACCTTTTCATCTACTGTGGCATCTGAACCAGCTGTAGAACTTCCATTTTCAGAACTCTCGGTAGAATTTGAGTTGGAACCATTAGCATTTTCTGCAGTAGCCTCAGTTTCATTTTTTGCATTGGTCTCAATCTCAACCTTCTTAGGCTTCTCAACTTTCGGCTTTGGTTTCGGAATTTTGTTGACGCTAGCAACCTATAGAATAACAATTAAACATTAATTCAAGTTGAGGTAGCATTGGAAAAATTACTTTCTTAATCAAGCAAAAGAACTGCAGCAATACCTTGTCTTGCAGATTGAAGAGCTCCAGATATACTTCCTCAGATGTGAATACTGGTTTGCTGAATAAAGGGGTTCTGTAGGAGAAAATGGAACAAACAAGAACCAGTTCAATCTCATTAATTCAGGCAAATGAATTCACAAAGCTTAAGCTAGACAATAAAAAAGCGCAAAGTCCATTTCCTACAATTTCAATTTCTATTAAGCTGTACAACTCATAAGGATAACACGCTTAACCACTGGCAAATCCAAGCAAGAAAAATTAAGTAATGTTAGTGACTGTAATGGTAAATTGGATCAACAAACAAGAAATATAAAGCAATAATCACATTCGTGTTCCCGAAATCATGAAGACTACAACCAAAGAAGAATTCCTGTCATGCATCAACTGCAGACTACAACACAACATGTATATACAGTAATATGTTGAAATTTTGGTAGCCTGCAAGTTTTACTTTATGCAACCATCTTGGATCATGTACAGAAGAAGCTACAATCATCGAACTCGAGCGACCTTATGATTCAGGAGAAATAGCGTGATGTTACTGTTTGCATCACTATTTTTAGATTACGATTTACGCTACCTTACCTTCATTTTTAAGGGGCTTATTGTCCTCTAACTTCTATTTTGGCAAGTTACTTTAAATGGTTAGATTATTTTTACTCTAGAGATGAGATTTAAGGCTGCTAGGGTTCCAGAAATTTTTAAGTGTTCAAACAAGAGTTCTCAAAGTAATTCATAATTTTAGATTTTTAGTTGTCTTCTATTGTTCTTTTCCAGTTCCCAGTCCAGAAGACCATCATGTGGTTTGGTGTTAGATTCCCCCATTCTATCTCCACTTCAACCTAGTTAAGAATCTATTAACGTTCTACAGCAAACTAGATAGTATATTTTCTTACTCTATGAAGATGGATTTTCTAAAATGAACTCTTTAACAGAAGATTAGATTCATATAGCTTATCTCTTAGACAGCGAAACATTAGATTTATATGAGCTGCATACGCATACAAACAATTTTTCCGAAGAGCAAGTTTCCTCTAGCAAGTAATATCAACATGAAAGTATATTCTCATGAAAACATATCCAATAATTAAAGCATTCGAGTAGTTTATGGAAGACCATGAACAAAGCTGTAAGTAGCAAACCAACAATTATTGTTACAGAGACTACTTACTTGCTTTGCTCTGTCTTCTTCTCATGCAACCAAGTCTTCAACTTATCAGCATCACTAAGAACCTGGAAAGGAAATTGTCACAAATCAAATGTCAAGTATTTCAATCAACCTGAGATTGCATCAGCAAGAAGCTTAACATCTTAGATTAGAAACTGAAAACACACCTCATCTATTCTATCCTTCGGAAGCCAAGGCTTGTCCGATTGCCAGCCCTCTACAATCTGCTGGCATTGAAATTTGAAAAGGTCAATGCACTCTTCTTGCTATCTAAACATAAAAGGAAGAATCTTTGACCAAAAACAAAAAACAAAAGCCTTTAGCTCCAAAATCTTACAAAGTCAGCAGACATTACTTTAGAGTAACATTTCAAGTAAGCCAATCACAAAAGTACTTTTATGTTCATACATGCATACATATAGATATATATATATATATATATATATGTATATATATAAAACCAACTACCTATCAACATTACTAAGTTCCTGAAAGTCCAAGAAAGATCTAAGACAGATTGCAAAGCAACAAAAGGGGGGAAAAAAGGAGAAAACATGTATGAAAAACATACAAAATCCAGTAAATCTTGCACACTCATCTTTCAATAATAAAATATTCATACAATCATTAAATGATCAAGCAATGAAAAGTGTTAACTACCTTTTAAGAAATCCAGGTACAGAAACAAAATTAACAAAGAGAACAAGAAAAAGATATCATCAAGCAGATCCAAAATCCATGCCTTAAAATCATAAATATCATATGTAAATTCAGTTGCTTTGATGTACCTGTTGCAGCTCTCCCAAGTACTTCCTAGCAAGCTCAGTTGCTGCTGGCCTCACACTAAGTTCTTCATACCTACAGCAAAAGCTCATATCAGCTGATACACACTACATGAAGTGTCAAACTTAGGAGTTTAATTATGTATACTTGGAGAATTAGTTGCAAGGAAAACAAAATTTAGGTAATACCTAAAAAATATTGGGTCACCAATAGCTTTTAAAGAATCCAGGTGTTCCTGGAACTCGTCAGCAGTAGCATCTTCTCCATCAGTATATAGCCATTCTTGGACCTGAAACGGTTGTGTGTTCATGAATTCAAGTAAAAAGAGTTATATTAATGTCCAGTTCAAGATATCAAGTCTGATATTAAAAAGAAATTAAAAACGTATACCTCATGAAGTTTTTCAATGAAAGATTTCCGTTCATCACTGGTTGAAATTTTCTCTAAGTCCTCGTTTGTTTCAAGCTGGAATATAGGAATCAACAAAAAATTGAAGGAGATGAAACTGATTATGCAAAAATTGAAAACTGATGTTTAAAACCTATTACTGGTTCCATAATATATACAAAAATGATTATAAGCCCCTACACGAAGATCAAGCAACACTAATTATCAAGCCATTGAGGGTACATAACCAAGGAGTGCAATTCCTTAATTCAAACCCTTAACAGATAAGAATGTATGAACCAAGTGAACAATTCAAACCTTCTCTTTAGTGGAATAGATATATCCTTCCAGGTTATTTTTTAACTCTGCAGTTCTTCTTCGCTCAGCGTCCCGTTTGTTCAGTGCATCCAATTTTCTCTTTGCTTCATCTAGAGATTCCTTTGAAAGAGGTGCTCCAGGTCCCACCGTCTTCTCAACAACCTCCAACAAACAGAAACAACAATAAGGAATAAGAAAGAGAAAAAAAACCGTGAGACCTGCTACAAGAAGATACTTTCTGGACGTAAATTATCAGTCTATACCTTCAGTGGAACCCTGAATGTTCGTTTTTTCAGTTTTTTCTCTGTGCCCAAATCAACTGTACTTGATTCTTCTGCAGTGGAGTTGGATGCAGTACTGATTTCACCGTCAGACTGCAAGTTTTTATTGCTATCATCTGAAGCGTTGTTAGTACCAGTTTCAACTGATATGTTTGGGGAGGTACTGGTTGTAGTTTCCAACGTCAGATTCTTTTTAGGTACCTCCACCCATTCTGATACCTCAATAACAGCATCTGCTCGGTCTAAAGAAAGAATTCCACTTCGGCTGAGAGAGAAATGGAGATTTGCCTTGATAGGAGAGGACAAATTTCGGGAAGAATATCTAGACAATGTAGAATAAGAAGGAAAAATAAAACCTTTAGGACCTTTTACTGTGAAATGGTTTTGTGATCACGAATAAAAAAGAGAGAAAACTATAGATCAGCAAAAAGATCAAGGAAATCCTTACTTTTCACTTGCATCAGCAAGACCAGACACAGCATACTGAGCAAAGACATTTGAGGTGACACCGGGAGGCAAAAGATCTTCACTCTCATATGCAAGTGAAACGTCAAAATCTTTGTTATGGACAACGGATCTGAACATCTATAAATAAGAAGAAAGATAATTAGACATAGGACCAATCCATCCAGAAAGAGGAAAATATGGAGCATGCGGTTCCAATCACAACCTTTAGCTAATCATCTAGTTATCTCATGTTAGAGATTCAAAATACCTTACTGGGTAGCTTTTTCATCCTTGGTACAAGTAACTGCTTGGTACTCTCATCTTTAACAAGATCAGGACCATTTAGTTCAATTGTGAAACCATATGTTGAACCATCAACCATTCCTAACTTGCGATTCAATTTGATTCCATCACTTAAATTTGCAGCATGTAGTGATGCACCAAGAACTATAGCCTCATCAGCATCCAGATGTTTGTCCAGCTCAGTCCTACCAAGAAATTCTTGGATCTTGGCCTATTAAAAGTCAAAAAAGAGATTCCTTTTAAATGCTAGCTTGATTAACAGATGAGGGCCGAACGAAAATAATGTGTCATGGAATAATTAGGCATACATTATGGCATATCCTTGCTAAGATAAAAGCAGTGAGCTAAGAGACAAGTATGTCAACTTGCTTATGTTCATGCTATGAGGAACACTTGTAGCACAATAAGCATAAGAAAAGCATTTTTGACTGCATACAACCACTGTTTATCCATTATCTTCATCAAAATTATTCAAGATCCTTTTCATTCCTCAAAAATGCATCAAAGAATCATTTACTAAAACGGAAGACATCAAAGCAATCAAAAGGAGGTTGACGTGTAGCAAAGTGGTACCATGGCGGGATCGGACATTGCAACTTTGCAAAAAATAGTTTTAAAGTTAAAAACTCTAACTAAAAAATTGATAAAGCTAAATGCGAAAGAATGACAGGATGGCCCTTCTGCTTTTTGTATTGAGGTGTGGATGAAATGATAGAATGACCATAATTTCTACCTTCAGTCCATAAATGACAACTGAAAATGACAGTACCAACCTGCAACTTTGGCACTCTGGTAGAACCTCCTATGAGTTCAACTGCATATATTTCATCCAACTTGAGCCCAGAATGCTTGATAACTTCTTTTAAAGGTATAAGAGACCTATCCCACAGATCTTCACAAAGCTCCTCAAACTTCTCACGTGTGATAGTGCTCCTGAAAAAAAAAAAAGATGCTAATTAAAGGTTGTCACACAAATATATAACAAAACATTCTTTTGAGCATCTAACTAATGATCATACTCAACTTAACTGCTAGCAACCCAACAACCAATAAGAATGTCGCTACACAATGCTATTGTTGAGGTTTTGCCATAACTAATGAGTTCTCAACCACATACAAGGGCTTGTGGGTAAGCAAACCAAGAAGAAAACCTTGACCTTTAACCATAAATGATGAAATAAAAAACAAGAACTCTTGCAATTCATGCAAGAAACAAATTGGTTGAAGTTATTTTAGCTAATGAAATCAACAGAGTAAAATACCAGCTCAAGAAACAAAATGTCTGCCAATTTTTATTACTTCCTGCAGAACTTAGTATTATAAGATACCACACATACACAATTATTTCACTAAGTTGCAAATCATTACAAAAGATAAAACGAGATTCATATGAGATCACAATCAATTCTTCATCTGATCTACATGAAATATGCATATGCTCAAAAGGAAAAGCAAAGAAACAAACAAACCGGAGCAACTATACATATATGAAGGAGCAAAAATTCTATATGTTTCATTAATGCAGTGATGCATCTAACTGATTTAATTATTCAACCAGACAACTTAGTGGTCAATGATGGAAAAGATTGCTGTTGCAAATTAATTGAATGCAACTAGCAGGAACAGATCATGATAGCCAAAAACATAAGGTGGGTAGCCTGATGGCAGCCATAAGTTCACAAAAACAAGTAACTGATGCTGGCAAAAGCAGAGAAAGAGACTGGATTTACAAACAAGAACACTAAGATAGCTTGTTTATGCATAGGATGTCCAAAGTCCCACCCTACCTAAAGTCCCGGTCATCATAGAGGGATTCAACTGATATAGGAGCCACCGTATTTGCACTTAAAATTTCTTTGGTTCGCTTAACTTGTTTCTTCAATTTAGCCATCGCCTTAGGAGACTTTCTAACATCAACCCCATTTCCAACTTGTTTATTGAATTCATCTGCAAAGAACTCCACCAACCGAGATTCCAGATTCTGTCCTCCAAGAACTGCGTCCCATCTAACATCCTTAACCTGGAAATATTATAAAATCATAAAAACATTAACAGGACCCCAGCCAAGTATCAAAGAACCAAGTATAAGAAGAAAACACAAAATATAAAGGGAAAAAGACAACAATTATTACACTTCAGTTAGTTTTAAACCAAATTAAAATGAACTATTTCTGTTAGTTTTTTATTCACTCAAATCGATTTACAGATATAGACGTTCAACAATCTTCACTGAAGCTCTTGTACTGACAACCAAATTAGATGGGAATTTCAGTTTTAGATTTCTCCAGGGAATACTAAAGTCCAAACTTTTCTCTCTTAATAAAGCTAATGCATTGAAACATAAATTAGCCACAACTTTCAAGAAATAAATCAAACAAGAGAAAGATGAGAAATTTACCTGAAATTGATTAACGGACACAGTCTTCCCGAACTCTTTTGCACTGTAGGCCGAGTAGTGAACAAGAGCTGCATAAATACTGCTTGACCCCATATCATACAATACAACGTACCTTGAACCATTAGAAAAGTCTTTGTCAATCCCGTACTGTAACGCAGCACCTGAATGCTCATGTACCAAAGCAAGCACATTTATTCCCGCCAACTGTGCCGCCGTAACCAACCCTCTCCTCTCCGCCTGCCCAAAATACGGCGGTACGGTGACGACCGCATCCTTCACCGGAACCTTCGCGTGAACCTCCGCCAAATTCGCGGCGTAACTCAACACCATCGCCAGCAACTCCTCCGCAGAGTAAATCGAAGCATCGGCGCCCAGACTATCGGCGATCCTGAAACCGGCCGCGCCTCTAGAATTTTCGACAACATCCAACGGCAGGTACATTGAATCGAGAAACGATTTCACGTAAGTGTACGGCTTTCCGATCATGTCTCGGAGCTGAGAGTAGACTTTGTCCGGGTACCGTGCCGCGATTCCAGCGGCTTCTTCGCCTAGAAGACGAGTTCCGCCCTGGAATGCGATGAAAGTCGGGGATTTGCGCTTCGACATCTCATTGATTGCGATCGAGATCGGCGTTTGGCCTGGCTTTAGATTCACTACAGCGACTTTCATCCATTCGGACCCTAGATCTACGCTCGAAACAGCTGATTGTGAAGGAACAAAGTTCAACAAAAGCAAGGATATGAAAATTCCTGATTTGAACAACATTGACCTCATCCTTATTATTTGATGAAGTTGAAGGACTCAGAATTGCATTCTCTATTAGTGATCAGCGGTGTTGTTTTATTTCAAGCTCTTTCCTTTTTCTGTTGGTTGGCGAGAGAAACCGAGAGGAAGTGAAATGGAGATTTCTAGTTTAGGAGGAAAATGTGGGAATTATGGAGGGGTTTTGTGGAGCACGGGGGTGTACAACTGGCAAATAGGAGATCGCCACGTAGACAAATGTACACGTGGAGGAAGAAGAGACGTCCGGTTGCGTTGCGCATGGTATCATCGTAGACTCTTGTGGAAGACTTTGGAAGTCAACGGAGAGGAAGGCTCAGATTTCATTGTTCTTTTATTAAAATTATTATTGTTACAAAAAACTTACGGTTGTTTAATTCAATTTAATCTAAAGTAATTAGTTAAATATAGAGATGACAATAGGTCGATTTACCCGACTCAGGCTTGAGATAGCTGGCCCTAGTTCGAGCCCAATCAGGCAAGAGACTACCTAAGCCTGAGCCCAAGCCGATCAACTTTTAAGAAAATTAAAAGTACAAAACGACATCATTTTAAATAAAATGATGTCGTTTGCTTTGGAGTTTCGATCCTCCGAGAGAATTTTGACTCAGGCAACCCCACTCAGCTTGGCTGATTCCGAGCCTTTTTACCATCCTTAGTCAAATATTGTGTAAATTATACAAAAAAAAATTATGATTTTTGTTTTAAATTAGAAGTAATGGTTTATCAAAACAATCTAAATAATAGAGTTAATTAGTTAAACATAGTTTAAGAATGTAGAAGTTTATAAACTCCATCCCACTTTCAAAGTGTTCTTGAAAAAAAAAACTATATAATAGACTTGTTTCACTGTAAATTTTTAATAATTCTAAAAATTAGGAACAATAGATTTTAAAGTGTCAAATTTTTTTAAAAATTTTCAATTTGGTATCTAAACTTTTAAATTTTTTAATTAAGTGATCAATCTTTTATAGCCTTAAAAAACAATTTTTAAATCCATGTGAATATTTAATTATTAACTAATTTTTCACCTAGAAGCGTGTCAGACAAAAATAATTTTATTTTCCAAATTAACAAAAATATTAACATAACTAACATTTTAAATTAAGTTATTAAGGTACCAAATTATTAAAATTATAAAAGATTAATCACTTAATTAAAATTTTTAAAAATTTAAGATACTGAATTGAAATTTTTTAAAAATATTTAATATTTTAGAATCTGTTGTCCCTAAAAGTTATAATTAATTAGAGTGGCATTTAAGAGTAAATATTGATAATGTCATCATTGATCTTTTATATTAAAAATGATTAAATATTTTTGTAGGACATGGATTTTTTTAGTATATGAAGCCTTAAAATGAGCATCCATATTGACTTGGATCACTAATTTGGTATTAAAGTATAAAATTATTGATAAGACAACAATTAGAGCTTAATCAGGGCGCTAAAAACTCTTGAGTGGTAAAGATTATGATTGAGTATGGTGATTTTCAAGAACTTGGTCCATAAATCCTGATCTGATGCAGAAATCACACCTTGAAACTGAAACAAACCCATGCCTTCAATGTCAACCTGACACTAGAGCTCATTGGGATCAAGTATATAACCTTGGAGAACCTGTTCATGGACCAAGAGCTGGTGTTTTGTTCATGCCTGGCGATCCTGGAAACATTCAGAGACACGATTCTGAGAAACTCTGCAAAACTTATGGCAAGAATATTCATTTTTGGCAGTTTGACAGGGGTGACAATCTTATGATATATTGTAAGGAAGAATATACTTATCTTATGATCCTTGTACTGGGAAGATCACTGTCAAGTTCAGTTCCTCGGTCCCTCCCTCTCGGTGCCCGTAGTCGGTGTTTACGAGTTAATGATGGTGATTTGAGCTTGAAGAATCACAAGTCTGACATTGCATGCTAATATTTGTACAAATCACGTTTCAAAAACAAAATCATGCTTTCTGAACTTTTTTCTTATCAGATTGTGCAGGTTTCTGTGCAACTAAAGGTCAGGAACTGCACATTTGTGGAAAAGCCTTACCTTAACTTGCATGCAATATCTGAGACTTCCAAGCATCTTATATGACAAAATAAATGTTAATACAAGATCATTGAGGGTCAATCCGGAGAAGCCTGTTGAATTGACCACATCTGACTGCTTTTCCGCTTCAACCATCAGCATACCTTGTTTGGCATATGCCTGATACCGCAGAGCTGCATCCAACACAGTTGCTGAACATGATTCAATTTCTATGAAAAACCTGTAGAAAGTACTGAACATATCGAATGGGGTCAGGAGCTTGAGTTCAACCACTTGTCCCTCTTTATTACCTGACTAGGAACAATCCATGATACTTGTTCCGTTACGACTGCATGGTGCGAGTGGTAGAACCCTGCAATAGTGATAATTGAACTACAAATGAGCATTGTGGAACTAATGCTTGTAATCAATTTCTTCAAACATATTCTCACCTTCACATTCTCTGGAAAATGACTGCAAGAAGGATCAAAAAGCTGAGCCGTAACTAGATATATTTTGCTGTCTCTATACTGATTCAAAATCTCATTAGATTGTATCAGTAATTACAAACAGTGAGCTATCACTGTCAAAATATGTTCAGATCTTCGGATTTGGTAATGATATTAATGTTTCACAAGGAACATGATTACAATGTATATCGCTTACAGATACCTGCTTGCCAGGGCACAATGACACAGACCTATGGAATCCATATAAACATGCTGACAGAAGTTTATAGATGTGGCATAAGATTTTCTGAAGGAACTGGCTACTTTGTTTAGGCTCATTACTTTGTTTTCTCATTTCAGGTTGATATTCATAATTTGAAATCACAGATTATCAATTTCGGATATCAATCACAGATTATCAGTTTCGGATATTGCAGCTTGAGCAACAAATTGAAAACCAAAATTAAACACAGCACCATTTGAAGTATTTATGCACCTTCATATCCCAAATCAAGGTAGTGATACTTACTGAAGCCACAGCATACCTTCCTCCTCAAGGTGAAACTATAGCTAAAGTAAGCTTGTTGTCATGAATTCAAGCTCTTAAGCTACTCAGCAGACTGTTGAACCTCAACAACAGATACAATCTGAATCTCATCATATAACATTGAAAATTAGAAAATATCAACTGCGACATAAAAATCAGTGTATATTAGATACAGACACAGTCATTCATCCTAAACTGATTTCAGGCAACAGCTGAGGATTAGGCACTTGGTAGATTTTTTTTTCTATTTCACATGTCAATCTCAAAACAAAGCTTATCCAACATATAGCAATAGATAATAGAGCAGGGATACTTGAGAACAGAAGAGAATTGTAGCCTTTCCTTTCTCTGCTAGTTTTGTCACACCAAATATTTGAAAACAACATAAGGCTTCCACAAGTAGAATTAAGGCTTGCAAGAGGTCTTTACCTTTCTTCCTTCAGCTTGCTCTTTGAGTGATCGCTTCATATTCCTTGTACTTGCTCTCATTAGACATCCTGAGTACCAACAACCATCGTGTGGCTGTGAGGCTGCTGTGTTGCAGAGTACCATGAGTACAGCCTAATGTTGCTCCATGAAGCATATGGTACAAGGTCAAATGAGGCTATCCGAGGATTAAAACAGCAACTGTACCATTTCAAGTGGTTCTCTCATGCAATAAGGTAGCATTATGTCCTTATCATTTGTCTTCAGAAGTTGCACTCGATGCTCCATCTCTTTCTAGGCATCATGAAACTGACAGGAATAAAATATTTATAAACACATCAAAAAACAAAACACTAACCAGTCTCAGATTTCATTACAATCGAAGCAGGTGACCCTTGACCTCTTCAAAAGCAAGAAAAGTAAACAACTTATCATAATAAATACACCAAATTCACTGTTCTATATACCGCAGGCATATTTATGCCAGATCAAATATTAAAATAGCAGTAACCTTTTTCTGGGGTTTTAGGCTAAGAACCAAATTTCAATAGAGTACCCATTTTGAATAGAAAGGAAATCAAGCCAATAGGAGAATTACTCCAAACAATAAAGAGCATCTACATAACATATTAGCTGCAAATTTGCAGAGAACAATATATAATCTCCTTTTCTTCAGCAGAAGCCTTATTGTTGAAAACATTTCCCGAAAAGAGAAAAACAATAATAATAACTCAAAGTAAGTATTGAAGTGAGTCCCTATCAATTTAGAATTGTGCCTGCACAAAGAATCTGAATTCGCTATATTTGCTGGTCAATTTTATTACTTATCATCCAAGAGAATACATAGGCATACCCATAAAATCCCAGAAACTCTACAGAGAATGCTATGCATAACAAGAAAGATCAAGACTAAGAACCATTTCATTGATGTAAAGTCAAATATTCTGATTGTATCTGATAATGAGACCAAAAAACCCAAAATCTAGCTCCTAGACAATGGTCACAAAAATCAAGGAATACAACCCCAGTACTGTTGGTCCCTTAATATGCCAAGCCTCACCGACATATTGCAGTGTCTGATCCGATATGCCGGACTCTTTGGCAAATTTTCAAGCAATTGTGATTGTCTGTACAAGCATTGATGACTTTGATCATATGAAGTAAAAAGTAATAATGTATCCACCAAAAGGATCATAAAATCAAATCTGTCCAATTTGACAGACTTATCAACAGAAGCAATAAAAATTTGCAATCCTTATGCTACAACACAATTTCATAGGTTAGTAACCACATACAGACTTTCAGACAAATAAGCTATAAAACGTATTAAACATATTGAATGAAGAAATAATGATGCGAGCAAGCCTAATGATGAAATTTCTGTTTATGTACATATCTTAAGAAATATTCTGTACAAAGACTGGAAAACTGAATACAGAACAACAAACCAGTGACAGTAAGAAGGATATCTTACTGTCACTAGTTTGTTTTCCTGAAATAATTGTTTCCATAAAGAGATGAACACTGAGTGCAAAATAGCATGCACATCACATCTTTCTGTACATGCCCTAGGTCTTGAGCTATATGACAACAAAAATCTGAATGACCAACAGTCTTTTCTTTCTGAAAGGAGAAGGAAACAAAAAGGACAATTTTCCTTATCCTGTTCTATCTCTATAACCAGTTCTATCACCTAGAATACAGGTGTGGCCCTATTGGTAAATGATATTAGACACAAGCATTTTTGAAGCCTTACCCAATGGAACGGCTATCAATGCATGAACTAGGAATTAGCATGTTAAGATTTGAGACTAAAGATTTCAAGAGTCGCACCACAATCAATTAAGACATACATGGAAAAGAATAATATTTCCTCTAGAAGCTATATTGTCTAGAAATGGCCAAAAATCATGAAGTCTACAGCAACCAACCAACTACATAAATTGTATAAATCAACCCCTGCAGACACTTGTCACTGATTACGGTTTCCACTGTACATCTATCCAGCACTTCTTATCCAAATACTTGTCGTATTCCTAGTCATAATACGTGAATCTTGATTGTATTTGGTAAAAGCATTAGTCTGCATAATTGCACCCTTTGAAATAGAACAGCATTATTAGTCATGATCATAGTGCCATAATTCAGTAGCATTAATGGACTTGCTAATCATAAAGTAGCATGCATTGCATGTGCGAAAAGTTGCACGACGACAAAATTGTATGACGACAAATTGCAGAACAAGATACAATTCAAAATGCTTAATGTTATGGTAAATCCAGTTTAAGTTTACTTTCTATATAGAGGGCTCTTTAAGCATGTTCATTACTTTGCAGAGTATTTATTAATCTTTTGATATGCCACATAATGTTGTATGTAAATAAGTTTATACAATCAAAGCATATGGAACGTAGTTAAAAGAAAAAGCGGATGAGGTTGAAGGAATTTGGCTGCCACCGGCTACTAGTTAGTGGTTAACAGACAGGATGATTTCCTATTCTGTTTGTTAGCTCCAAAGTCAAAGCAATTAGATGCTGCAGAAAATGGAAAGCTGTTAATGCCGACTGCTTGGGAAAACAACTATCAGCCTCTAGAACTCGTGATCATCAATGACTTTTTTGTACAATTTCTTAGGACTGCTTGATTAGCAATGTTAAATGAAAATCAATTATAAAGAGATGGAAGGAAAAGAGTTTGGATGAATATTACTCCCCCTCTTCAAGGAAGTCAATAAAGGATATCATTTACGGGAAAATGAAGCCAAGAATGACTCATTTCCATTTTGAACCACCTGGCAGGATAAGTTTCGCAAACCACACAAATCTTATTCGCAAGAGAAAATTGGCATTAGATTTTACCAATCGAACTCAACCGGCTTGGTCAATCCATGAGTCAAGCCAACTTAATTGTGAAACTATATGCTTTTCTACTGATACTTTTACCACCAAGTTTAGGCCAGCTATAAGACGTGGTTGCCCACAGCATACATCAAAATGGTTGCACTTCTCTCACCAATTTTGTGAGCAGGTGCTCTAGAGTCTTTTAATGAGTTTTTTAAATTGACTGCACTGAATTTGGCACCAAAAAAAAGGACGCCCAAAATTTTTGTACATTATAAGATTTCATGGTAAGACAAGAGTCTAATAGAGGTTTTGTATATGCCATATTGGCCTTGTGAGATCAAACATGCTCTGGAGATGGCTATGAGGACCACTCATGATTTAAGAGAAGAAGAAGAAGAATTGATGATTAAGCAGTTTTAGGCAAGAGAAATTTAAAAAATATGAAAAGGAGAATGACCATTCTAAGGCCCTAGAATCTACAAACAAAAGTTCTCCATAACCCCATGAAATGATGGTTGTAAGTTTTTTTGTTATTTTTAACATGCAAACTAGTGCAAAGGACATTACCACAAAAATTGGCAGGGAAACTTATTACTGGTGACACAACATTACCGTCTTCAGTTCTCTTCTTAACTCAAAGTCTATTACATCATACATGGTAATTGTTCTATATAGACTAAGAAGTTTACTTATTTGAACTCTTCAAGTAAGAAAACAATTCACCAAGATTTTCATCACAGAGATTTTCCAACTTACCACTGACATCATATTTCCATCCCACTTCACATTCTCTACATGAAACTTAAATGATATGTGTGTCGAGTTTGATTTAGAATCGTCGACGGATAGGCACAGCAAGTCTATCGAGGCACTTTGCTCCACGGAACAGATATGGTAATGAATAATTGATTAGTGTACGAGAGCTAGCACCCCTTGTAGCCTGCGTAACAAAATGCAATTAGCTTTCATTCACAATCCAGTAAATTTTGATAAAGACAACATTCTGATAGTTGGGCTTTAACACAAGTGTTGATACTTTGAGATCAAGGCTTCCTCCATAGTTCCACTTACCAGTGGTTGTTCCATCTGACGAACATTAGCTTCACGCTTTGTCTTTGGCAATACCTCATCATTAGTTGATATAACCACTTTATCATGATGATCTGGTCTCTTCCCTTTGCTAGTCCCCGCAATTCCTTGTTCAATATTAAGAAGCCTACTGGCATATACACAAAACAAATACTAAGAATGTCCAAGTTATTGAAATTCCATGCTTTTCTGTGTAAGTGGCCCTTCTTCTTGTTCTCAATAATTGTAATACCACCTCTCAATATGCATAAGAAGCAAATTCCATTAAAAAAGCCAAACCAACAGAAATAAAGTACTTAACCAGCAAAAATTCCTTTTCAAATAAATCAATCTTCATCCGGAAAAGAAAAAAAAACTTGATCTTAATTGGATTCCAGTTAAACCAAAAGTTAGTTTTAGATGAACTGGTGTTGGCAATTTTGGTTTATCACTTGAATTGCATTTATCTAGGCATTGCTGACAGCAAAACTATGGAAGGTTGCCAATACTCAACAGCATATAGGTTTCATGTTGTGACAAAGAATGTATACCAGAATTCTGTTTTAGGTGTTATACAGATTGCATTTGAGGAAATTAGGGAGCTTTTAATGCATTTAAGATCTAAATTAGGTACTAAATAGGATGCATCTGTACATGGGCAAACTATATAGATGAGTAACTATATGCAGGATAGTAAAAATTTTATAGGGATTGTTTATCCTTTTCCATCACTTTGATGTTCATTTTCTTCTTCTCTTGAGTGAGATAAGGAAAGTAGGGCTGGTCTCAGTACATATTAACCTCATCCACAGCTGCGGGCATTAAATAAGACTGCAGGAACTTAATGAAAGACAAGCAGCCATGTTACAGTATATCGCCTTACCTGAAGAAACTTAACCACAGGAGTGAAATAGACAAATATACTGAAAACAAAAACAATATTACATTCAAAAAAGTCAGGAACAGATGTTAAAAAAATCATTTATCTGTTAGCTATCAGCATGTTTTATTCTTGCAAGGGAGTAAGTATTTTCTGTCAATTTGTGTCATTGTTTAAACTTCATCCAGGCCATCGTCTTACATGGGCCTGTTCAACAAGGATGATACAACTTGTGTAAAAAGAAGGGTAAAGTGTCTTGATGAGGTATGGTGGGCCTTGGCAAAGGACTTTTTG
Source organism: Erythroxylum squamatum (assembly GCA_025629845.1). Classification (NCBI taxonomy): domain Eukaryota; kingdom Viridiplantae; phylum Streptophyta; class Magnoliopsida; order Malpighiales; family Erythroxylaceae; genus Erythroxylum; species Erythroxylum squamatum. The sequence continues at coordinate 52,680 of JAOTBA010000056.1, forward strand.
GTTTGGAGAGTGGAAACAATAAGGTTGATAGAAATCTTCTTTCAGGTAACTCTCAAGGTTGTAAACTACATGTAAGGTAAGCTACATGAATTGTAAATCCAACAAGAATGATCCAATAATTTCATTTAATGATGGTGTTAAAGAAGAAATAAAGAAGTCATAAAAAGAGAAATTTGTTATCACTGTTAGCTTCAAACATTTGCTTAGTCATCTTCATCTAACTTCCCTAAATGACAGGAAAGATGAAGACTTTATGTTGGCAGGGATTAAAAAAAGTGATTAGTCATAACAATGGAAATAAAAGGCAGTATAATGATGGAGAATCCAACAGCACAAGAGTAAAGGCATTAGTCCTGGAAGCTACAAGAGTTTGAAAACTATACCAGCAAAAGATACATTTCTACAAAGTTGCCACAGGCAAATCTCAAAATCAACTTATAGGCCAAGCATTGTCCTAGTTCCAGGAGATTGAACTAGTGGACATCACTATATGGATTTCTCCTAATCTTATTGGAAAAATAGGCAATAACTATGCAGTTAAAGTTAACAAATCACTAGCTTTACACTATATTACAAACTCTAAAAGAAGGGGATATAAGAAAGACTCATGAAATGGGAATTTCCAGGAGTCAATAACATGAACATGAACATGAGACATGATATGTTTATATTTGCCCCGAGGTCGATGGAAGCACTTATAAGCAAAATGAAATTACTGAGAAGTGATGAACTACAAGGAAGAAAACAGCTCTTACCTACTCTTCCTCTTCTTGGTTGGTGTCTCATCAGATTTTGACTCATTAAGTAAGACTAGACTTTCCGCGTAAGATTCTGCACGGCACCACCCTCCAAATCCAATGATTCCAAGATCATATATCTTCTGTTCTTCAGCGTCATATGTAATTAACTTATCATTGAACGATTCCATCAGTATTTCGCCGTTGCTTCTAAAACATAATGGCCTCTCAATTACGCCCCTTCGATCAATGATGAACATCTTAATCCAAGAATCCACTACACCATATTCCTGCATCACCCATACGTTACAGTGATGATCATCCAGGTGAAACACACCAAGGGACTTTTGACACACTGTAACTGACAGTTCGTTCCATTCAGTAACCACAATTTTTGGTAAAATTATGCTGTCAAACAATTCTCTCTTGAAATCAAATGTCAAGACAGAATTATATTCTTTCTGATTCACTAATCTATACACAAGCCAATGCACAATCCCATTCAAAAGGGCTGGTTGCATGTTGCCAAAACACATACCAAATGGATCAACACATGCATCAATCATCTTCCAAGATCTTGCATTCAGAGAGTAAACCTCAACTTCAATCGGATGTTTAAGCTTCTTGTTAATTACCATACTTCTCCGGACATTCACTATCCTAACAACCTTGTAGTCATTATTCTGCGAATCAAAGCCAAAGCCAGCAATAACCCCATAGATATTATTTGATGTATGACAAGGAATCAAAGGTCTAGGAAGTCTCAGGTATCTTCTAATGGAAGGATTCCAAAGAAGAGGATGAACAAGATAATGTTTTTCATCATTCGAGAGGCAAATAACACCGTCACAAGAACCAATGAAACCATTATTCCAGCTTCTAATCTTACAGGGATGTTCCATTTGCGAGTGTACCCTAAACTCTTCATCATTATCACGATATATCCAGCATGACTTTTCTGTGAACGGCTTTGATATGTACTTGAGGAACAGAAATGTATTACCTCGGGACCTAGAAGTGGTCTGTTTGAGATGCTTAGTGATGAACTCAGGACTTGAGACGATAGAATTCCAAGATTTGCAGACGCATTTGCAGCAAAGCAAAGATTTTACGGGCACCCTCATCAGTATATCGACCACCACTTCACGAGGCAGATAGTCTGACATCGTTGCTTCTCTTGTTTCCCTTCCTCTCCTTTGTTCTCCCAAGAACCGATCTTTGAGCACCGTTCACAGAAAACCAGCCAAAAAACACCTTACTGAAATGAAAGACAAAGACGAAGAGGTTCAATTACATTTCCCAGTAGTAGTTTTTGTCGTCTAGCTTGTTAAACCAGTCAGATTCTCTTTACAATGCTTTGACAAGTGTTTGCCATGCCAGAATCTCATAAGCTTTCCTGTCAAGAAAACAAGAAAACCACCTGTTCTGCGAGGAAACCGTTTCTGGGTTCCAAATCTGTAATGGAAAGCTAACTGGGTTTCAATTGCTTGCCAAATTACAGGGCTGTGTATCATTGTTTCGAATTCTGTAATGTTCATTTTGGCTTTAGGATACAATATCTGCATGGGATTGTCTGCTTATAAATAAAAAAGCAACCTTGCTAGATTTCTTAACATGCATTTTAATGTGGGGAGGTCTTTTATTATTAACAGGGTTGACCAAAATAGTCTTGGGACTTCTCCGAAGCTAACCGGTTTGATCTGAGTTGATTTGCTTCGGATCAGGTTCTAAGGTTTTTTTTTTTTTTTTAACTTTGGGCATTGAATTGAGCTTGACCTTGAATTGCACAGCCTAAAATTCAAAATTTTTACATAAAATAATATTATTTTAAATTAAAAGATATCATATTAAAATTTTAAAAGTAAAAAAATAATTTAATCAAACTTGATCAAATTTTAAATTGCTCAAACTCAATTGAACTTTGGACGGTTCGAGTCGCAATGAACTTGAATACACCTAATTTCTCGATTGTTTATTAGTAATAAAAGAATCGAAATAAAAAATAAAAAAGAGAATGAAAAGTGGAAATCAGAATAGAAATAAAATTAGTGATTATATGTGTTTAGTATAGTATTAAATAAAGTGATGTCAATTTTTTGTATTAAATATTAAAAATGATAATGAATTTTTTAATATTCATATTTAGTTATTATATAATTTATTTTGTAAGTAATTAATTAAAACATTTATTTTATAAATAATTAATCAAAAATTTATAAAATTATTATTTTTTAAATAATTATGAATGATTTTTATGATAAGAATAAAAGTATCAATGAAATAAAATAAAATAATTATTACAAATTAATATAAAAGATAATTTTGATGATATTATTATGATAAGGATCAATACCTTAGTAATATTTTGGTAATAACATGATAATATTTTAAGAATATCTTTTATCTCTCGTTCTTGATTTTTTATTCTAGTTTACACACACATCCCCTTAGGAATAAAAGTCTAGGATTATTTAGGATTTATTCCAGTTTTGTCATTTCTTATTTTATCTATTACTATTATCCAAATAACTAAAAATTAGGGAATAAAAGTTGCATTCTCATTCCCACTTCTTTATCACTGGTTACCACACATTACCTAATTATACAATAATTATTCATTACAATTTAAAATTTTACTATATTTTAATGAATTAAATCCCTTACACAATTTCTTATATTTATTAGAAAGATAACAAATAAATTTGTGAACAATTAAATTTAAGCTGTAAAATATACTTAATTTATAACAGTATTGTCTTATTTAGTTGGTTAATAATTTTTTTAATCAATTCAAAAATTAACTATTAATTTGAAATAGAAAAGGGAAAAGTGTGAACATATAACATATAGTTAATTTGTTTTTATCAATATCACTTTACATAATCAAATATTCTTTTACAATAAAGTTTGATTTTCAATATTATAATGCAATATTAGAGGTCCGTTTAATGTATATTAGGATTCTCTTGACATTATTCCAATACTTTGTACTAAGCTTCACCATGTAATGACTAAGTGTTACCACTACATATGTAATGTCTTGTCTCATATGAGTTATTATGAAAATTAAACTCCTTATTGTAAATGCATACTTACTTAAAACATCTCCATCCTCTCGTCGTCATTATTAGAGTTCATACTAGAGGATTATTTGAAATTACCAAAAAGAGAGGTAAATATTAGCTTATAATTTTGCATATTGAAACATTGAAAACCTTCTTTAGGTGATTCTTTAGAAAAAACTAAATCTTTCTATTTTTTCTGTCTCAGTAAATGTGCATTCGTATAATCTTGTTTACTAGTCTAAGTCCTTTATTTAAAAATTTCTAGTTAGTTATACCTTTAATTATTTAATATCATATAATATCGAAAGAGGTCTTTTGTTGAATTTCTTTTTATAACTATAACGTGCCTCTAAACTTCTTCTTAAAGTATTGTTTTCTTCTTTTTTCTTTTGTAATTTATTTTCTTACAAAATGACGTCTCTAATGACAATAACTCAGTGGGCAATAGAAGTGATACCTCTTACTTTTATCATCAGCATATCTTAAAAATGAGCATTTCTTAGATTTTAAATCCAATTTCGTGATTTCTTTGGAATTATATTTTATTATATAGGACTTTCAAATTCATGGAGATTATAATAATCCACTAGCTCCCTAGTTCATATCTCCATGGACGTCTTTGACTCGATTGCAGTTAATAAAACTCGACTCACTATACGTAACATGCAATATTGACTGCTTTTATCCAAATCCTTATATAAGCCTGCAACTCTTAACATTACTCATATATGTTCTTTCTAATAGAATTCTAGTAATTCATTTTGTCATTATGTTTTGTTGAGGAGCATGTGTATATTGGATATTGATTCAAAATTATTATTTTTTATTAATTATGTGATCATGTTTATCTAGTTAGTTACTTGTGAAGTTTGTGGGTAGTGGGTCAATTAGTGTAAGTAGTGGGGTCAATTAGTGGCCATTATTTCCTATTTTTTTCTGCTTTAGAATTATATAAATCATTGTATTGTGTTTTGTTTTTTATGTGAAGAAAATTAAAACTATTTGTGTTTCACTCAATATCTTTCTTTCCTATCATCTTTCTTTCTCTTTTCTTCTTCACAATCCAACAAGCGACGCGAGGAAGAGATGATCACAGACTAGTGGTCGACAACAGCAACACGTGAGGCGATGAGGGGGATACGGTGGTGGCTGGGAGCTGTGAGACGTTAGAGATAAAGAGGAGAGAGGAGTGAGAGAGAAACAAAAAATGTGAGAGTGAGAGAGATAAGTTAATGGCGTTGGACTGGGAGGGAGATTTTTTATTGCAAAAATGCCCTTAATTTTTTTTAAGTTTATGGTATCGTTTAATATTAAATATCGGCTAGTATTAGCTGGTACCACCCAAAATTTTCAGTACCTACTAGTACCGATAACTAGCACCAAAAAGCTATGTTTCATACCATTTTTCAACTAGTACGGTTGATACGTGTCATTAGACTTATAAAATTAAATCCTTATTTACTTTCAATTTATTAAACAATATAGTATATAGCAAATAAATATAGATCCCACAAGGAAAGTTAATTTACTAAATTAGTTTATTATTTTATTACTTCCAAAGAAACAATTTCATCCTAATAATTTTTTGTTAAAAAAATAACATCACCAACATATAAATATATTATGTCTTTTTTTAGCCATATAAATAAGATATAACATCAAAACTTAATAACATAAACTTATAAGAAATTTTTAGAACAAACATAAAATCCAATTTTATATTACGTGGTTATTTAGAGCACAATACATTAACCTATGCTATTTTACAAATTGAAAAGAAGTTAAACATATATAATGAAAACACATATAAAGATTTTATCCAATTATATTCTCACCTACTATTAACCTCATCAATTAGGGAAAAAAATTGAAACAATTACAATTATGAAACCTATGAACTATGCTAGCTAATACGTAGATAAAAAAGGGGTGGTGTTTGATGTTGAAATGAATCAAATTTTGGAATTAAAGAAATAAAATATAAATCTATCCTAATATTTATAGGTGAACAAGCACATTCTAAATTTTAATTTAGTTATATGATTTTGACATATCAGAGATAATCCGAGACATTTAACAAATTAATTGTAGAAAACCAGCCAGCTAGTTTCTACTAATTTCCTTTTACTCTTAGAAATTGAACCAACTCAACACATCATGCATAAAAAAACGCAATCAACAATCGAAATTTTGACGTCCAAATTTCAGCAATTACATAAGTGTTAAATTCACTCAGTAACCAATTGAATTAAGTCAAAGTTAATATTAATTGAAACAACATAATTAAACTATAATTCAATAATTAATCATAAATTAAGCATTGGAAAATCAAAAACAAGGAAAGTAAGGGTTTTCATAAAATTCATTGATTTTTTCTACCTTCACAGACCTCGAACTAGCCTTAAAAGATCTATGATTTATCCACCACTAGTCACAAACCAGCTTGATTCTAGTGAGCTTATGGCTCTCCAAACACTCCTGATGCTCCTAGCGACGATTCCTGGCTTCAATCGCCTTGGAATACAAAATCTCTTAGATGACTCTCAGTCGCACATTTGCTTGCTTATTGATTTTCTCCTCCCACAGCTACCTTTTTATAGCCTCACGAGTCACGAGACACTCCAAACAACGCATGTTTCTAGCTCTTTGATAAGATTCTACTTATCTCTTCCATTTTGAAGAGAGTTGGAGGAGAAAACATCGGATCTGTTGGATTTCTATTGCATTTTCCTATCTGTTGTTATGCATTTTTGTTGTTTTCTACCATTGCATCTACGATGCATTTTCTGCTTATTTCTATTGCTTTTGTGTTTTCCTCTGATGCATGCGTTTTGGCTTTGTGGGCTACATCCTCTACTGCTTCATCATTTCTCTCCTTGGCTACTTTGACTATGTCATTTTATTCCTTTTCATCTGTTGCGTCATGTTTTTGCTCTTGGTCTCCACTGTGTTTTATTTTTTATCTGTTCCTTTATGCTGTGCGTTTTTGTTTTACTGCTGGCTTGTCTGTTGTGTGTTCTGCTTGTTTGTTGGCGTCATTTCGACTATCCACTGACAGCTGCTTTTTTGGACTGTTTCTACTACATTTTGCTTTGTTCTCTCCAAGATGATGCATTGTTGTTTTGTCCAGCTGCTATCTCTTGGTGTTGCCTGCATTATCGTTTTGGTTTGTTGTTGCTCCCTATTTAATTTCTTCTTTAAGCTCCATCAGACCTAAAAAATATTTATTATAATTTAATCCCTTTTTAGATAAAATTTGAAACTAAATATCTTGAGTTATTAATAATAAAGTGCAACATTATTCGCCCAAAATGTGCTATAAAATGGTTTAAAACAATATCAAATAGGGGTGTAAAATATGTTATAATTTCTACTTATGAACGGTACCTTCCGACCTGTACTAGCCAATACGGTACGAAACTCTTAACAATGGTTATTAGAGCCAAATTGTGATTGAAACAATGTTGACCAAATTCAATATTACGAAGTTTGACAGGAACAAAGTTCTTGTTATAGAAATTGAAGATGAAGGCAGTATTAGTAAAAGATAAGCCAGCGGATTTCACAGATGACAACAAATGGAAACAAATAGATGTCTTGGCCATATAGATTTGCATCTTGGTCTATCAGATGATATTTTGCAAGGTGTAGAGGAAAAGAAAACAACCAAGGAGATATGAGATCATCTTACAAAAGTTATATGAAGCTAAGTCTCGTCATTATAAAATCTTTCTGAATACGAGACTCTACACACTCTAAATGCCTGAATCTACTTTTGTAACGGAGCATACTATTACTCTAAACTTTCAAAGTTGGGACATAATGTTAATTCAATTGAATGTGCGGAGATTCTACTTCATAGTCTTCCATATTCATATGACTAGCTCATCATCAATTTAACCAATAATATCCTCATGGATACTTTTGTATTTGATGATGTTGTTGTTTCGATTCTTGAAGAAGAAAGCAAATACATCAGTAAGGAAGAAAGGCTGGAAAGTTCGCATCAAAACGAAAGCGAAAGGACAAAATGTGAAATACGAAACGATAAGCGAAAGCGAATCGAATTCGGAAACAAACGAAAACAAATTCGAACTGATACAAATTTCTGACAAATCAAAGCAGATCCGACATTCGAAGCGTGAACAAATATTTTAGTAAACAAAACAAACTTGTCGCGTTGGAAACCAATAAGACATTTAAATCGAAGCCGATCATATCCGGTATAACTTTTTTTTTCTTCATTCAATCTCATGCAAAACCACTCAATTTCCCATTTGGAAATTTATCACTTTCAATTCCTCAATCCCTCGATACATTCAATTCTTCATATTCTATCATATCTCATCTCTCATAATTTAACAATTTTATTCTTCTTTTTCTTGTCGTAAACTCTTACACATTGCTATACACGACCAAGCCATAAACAAAGAGCACTTCAATATTTCAATTCCAGTAACGCAATTCATCGGACCTCCCGTCCGGAAACCCAGCATAAACAAACACAATTCTATACCTAAAACACTTCAATAAGTCTTAATCACAAATCAGTATCATCGGACCTCCCGTCCGGAATCCATATAATAATTAATCCCATAGCACGTCGATAATTCTCATCATCAAAATCACATTATATATACCATATCCATACACAAATCCATATTTCATATCCATAGTTCATTTACATCATGAAATAAATGCTTACAAACTTTAATGGCATTCCGAGCCATATTACAACATCGATTTCAAATTCCGAATACAAAAGATACAAAACCCCCAAAATACTCAAACATATGCATAACCAAACAAAAGCCTTTACTTTCTTTACCCGATCTTCTTCTCATCACCTGTGGATGGGAATGAAGGGGGGTGAGCTTTACAGCCCGTGGGTAACAGTTTATAACAAATAATAAGCAAAACTCTTGAAATCATTTTTCTTTCTTATCTTAGAAAACTTTTCTTTGAAATCCGTAAAGCACATTTTTCAAAACTTCTTGTTGTGTAGTCAAAATTCACAACTTATAACATATATATTTCTTAGGCTTTCAGCCAAAAATCCATAAGTTACGAAACATGAATGCATCACATAACACTCAATTATGCAGCATTCTTGACAATTCACAT
>JAOTBA010000056.1:72421-93282 GCA_025629845.1 Erythroxylum squamatum
TCCATTCATTTTTAGTATCACTTCCAAACAATGGTCAAAGGAGTCCCTCTCTTATTTTATTTAAACTTCCAAACAATGTAGTGGCTCATTTCATTCCATTCCATTCCACTCCATTCCATTCCGTTCCATTAATTGCCATTCCATTCCATTTCATCATAAACTCCCAAACATACCCTTAGTGTATGAGTTTGAATTTAGCTTTTTCGTAGATGTTTCAATAATATATTAAATGAAATGATAGAGGGTATATTGTAACCAGTGGCAATTGATTTTATTGGGATATAAAATACAGGTCGTGTGGATTAAATAATAATAATTGTTTTTTTAAGTATAGTTTTGAAATCCGAATTGGATCGGCCGGTTCGATCGGTTCGATTGGTAACCGGTAGGCTATCCGATCTGGGTGACTTCTAAAAATCAGTCCTCAATTAAACCAGTACAAATCGGTGAGAAGGAATTGGTCGAACCAGTTGGCCACTGGTTTAATGAATTTTTTTATTTTTATTTTTTGCTTTTTTTCTTTCTAAAATGTTGATGTGTTTTTTTATTTTTTCAAAAGTAAAACCCACATTTTCTCTAGAAATCTATTAGAAGTATAGAAATTTATATTATTTGATATATTTTTCTTTTTTTAAATATTACTAATATTATATATAATTAAATATAATTATTGCGTAATTATGACGTCACACCGATTCAACCGGTGGTCGAGCTGATCGAACTAGTAGCCAATAAGGCCTCCAATTCGACATCCAATCTGAGTTTCAAAATCTTGATTTTAAGTACAGAAAATTTAATAATACAAGAGGTTTACTAATATTTTTAAATTTTTAAAAATTCAATTAATATTCGATTATGATATAATTAATATTAAATATTTAAAATGACGGAGAAATCCAGGCCACGTAGGCAGCAAAGGATATGACTGTGAGCGTCACGACATCTTCACTACACATACACAAAGCACGATAAATATCGACTCCAACACGCCATTGTTTGTGTAACGTTTCTCAACTGGGACTGCAAATCCGGATTCCGAAGAATGGGTTTGAAGGTGAGGTCAACTTTCAGTAATCCCTTTTCTTTCCCTTTTCAACATGCGTTAAAAGCAACAGTCATTCCGATGTCAATTTTGTTACCCCCTTTTTGGTGGCGATTTGTCTGCGTTTGGCTTGTTTTCGTTTTGGTCTTTGTTTCTTTTGCATGGCTGGGTTTATGATTGAAGTTTCCAGAGACTGATGCTGTTTGGGTTAGATCTGATTATACTCCTGGGAATCAGTTAAAGTTTGTTTCTTTTAGAGTTTTGGTTGATGGGTGGGTCCCTTTTTGTTGAAACAATTTCTGATGTGTATTGTTTGCCGATTGATTTTCTCCAGTGCTGTCTGGGATTTGTGTTTTAAGCTGCATCTGATCGTTCCAGTTGCCGGTTTTGAATTTCAGCTGCTTTTTTCTTTGTTTCTTGTTTGATCTCTATGTCACTTGTAGGTAGTTATAGTAGTTTTGTCTTGCTTCTAGTAGCAATGCTGACCATGGATGCAGGATGATGCATCTAATCAGCTGTTTCTTGGATTAAAGCTAAACATTAAACTGTAATCGCCAGCAGGAAATTAATACGATGCATAGAATTTCTTGAGTCTGAGAATTGGTTTCTTTTTCTTTTTCCTCACAACTTATTGCATTGATTCAGCCAGGAAAGCTTTGATAGTATGGAAAAGAATTTTCTCTTTACTGGGAATGCCTTTGCCTTTTACTTCAATTGGTAGTTTGTCTTATAGACCTGTAAGAACAGCCTTCTGGAATTTGATTTGATATGAGTATGACACTTGCATCTTGACAGATCTCCCGAAAGTGATCTGCTGAATAAAAGTGGAAGGAAATTGTAAATAACTTTATTGTGGTGTTATGCAGGAGGATTTTGAGGAATATGCCAAGAAAAATAAGACCCTTCCAGAAAACACAAATAATGAGAACAAGCTCATACTCTATGGGCTGTTTAAGCAAGCCACTGTCGGACCAGTGAACACCTGTTTGTTTCTAACTTCATGTTCTTCTTACCATTCTTGATTGTGAAAACTTATTTTGAGAAAGCTTATTCTAATCGCTAATATGATTTGTAGCTTGACCTGGAATGTTCAATTTGAGGGATAGAGCTACGTGGGATGCCTGGAAGGCTGTTAAAGGTAATCATTTTGATTTTTTCTTATCAAATATCAGCTCGGTTACCTGGGAACTTGAAGTATTTTTTTTTCATATTCAATTATGCTTTAGCACTCAGATCATAATTGAATATTTTGTTTCCATAAAATGCCAGACTTTTATTTGTACCATTTGTCTAATTTTTTGTCTAGAACAACCATGTTTTTAGTCCTTTGACTTGATGCTTTTTCCTTATTGAAGCAGACTAATTAATCAAAGTCAAGAAATTCGCAGAGGATGAATGAATCAACTTCAATTGACATTGAATTGGATCATCCTTTTCCAAGTGCAGATCAACCATTGCAGATTCATGGTGGATTATATGGACATCTTACTGGAGAATAAGAAATTGTATGAATTAGAAATGATAAGAACATGTAATTTTCAAAAGAATACCTACCATGTAATTGTTCTTCTATCATATCAATTAATCCTATGAAATATGCAAAATATGTTTATTGCTTCTCAAAATTGATTTTTTATAATTATTTTATTTTATTAGCTAATTGTCATCACACTTTATAAGTGTATTATGATATATTTGTGAATTGCAATTAAATAATACATTGTCCAAAGGTATGAAATTCTTGTGATATCTGAATAATTATTAAAATTAATGATATTTTAAAAAATTGAAAAATTATTACATAAATAAAATTCATAAATAATATTGAATAGTTATTAAACAAATAATATTAAAAAATTGTATTTTAAAATATAATTATTAAAATTAAAAAATTATTAAATTATTATGATTTTTGAAAAATGAAAAAATAATACAAATAATAATAAAAACGTCACGGAAGACATTCCACGACGTTTATAAAAACATCACGGAATACATTCTACGACGTTTTTTAAAAACGTCGTGGATTCCTTAACATTTTGTGACGTTTTAAAAACGTCGCGGAATGGTAGACAATCTACGACGTTTTTAATGGCGTCGCAGATTGTCTAAACTTTTAATGACGTTTTTAAAAACGTCGCAGAATGTCGGAATTTTTTGTGACGTTTTTCATAAAACGTCGCGAAAAATTTTTGCCTACACCACATTTCACGACGTTTTTTGTAACGTTTTTTAAAACGTCGCAAATGCTCTTCTGCGACGTTTTTAGGACCTTTTGTTACGTTTTTAAAACGTCGCCAAAGGCTTGTTTTCTTGTAGTGTTAAAATATAGTGGTGCCATATATAATTACCCATATATAGTTAACAAAAATTTTCTTAGCTTCTAAATACTTATATATATATATATTTCTCTTATCTTCTAATTATACTTCCCCGTGATCTTATAATATTCTATTAATCATTTAAAGAGATGTATGACTTTTGTTGTTGACTCTTGGTAAAAAAACTAAATTGGTTCTCCAAGATAGCTGTACACTTTCTCACTCTCTTCTCAATCATCTCTTCCACAATTTCACAGCGGAACTAAATAGTTTGATGACTCTATAATTATTACAGCTTTAAATGTGTCTTTTATTCTTATAAAGAGATCAGGTTAGTGTGCTAAATCTTCACTTATGTGATATTTTGGTGAACTTGAAAATCATATTAAAAAGCCTATCTAACCAAATAAATTCTTCTTTTGTTACACTCTTCCGTATTTTTATGGGTATCTTATAAGATTATACTATATTTCTATTCTTCATTTTTCTTAAAGCTCTTTTGTTTCTTTTCTTATAATACTCTAATAAAAAAATAAGGTAACTATATTTCTCAAAAAGGTGTTAATATTACCTAAAAAAATATAGTTATCTCCGTCTTTAAAATTTAAATTATATAATAATAAAACTTTTAAATTTAAGTTAGAATTTTTTTTCTATATCATTTGACTTCTATATGTTAATGCTCGAGTAACTCTTCGATACAATTCTTTCTAAACTTAAAAAAAAAATCATGATAGTACATATAAGCTTTTTCGTAAGGTCATAATCGTAGATTCTTCTCCACATATTTACCTTTACTATCAAACAAAACATCACAATAGTAGCTTTTTCGTAAGGTCAAATCATTCATTCTTCTCCACATATTTACCTTAACTTTCAAACAAAAAAGGTACATATAATTTTTCGTACGGTCATAATCTTATATTAGTCTTCACATATTCACCTTTAGCCAATTGCCGACGAACTCTGTACTCGAATCCCCACGTTTTTTTAATTATGTTAAATAGCTACCATCTGAATCCTTCATATTCCTCGTATCGAAAGTTCACAAGATCGAGACGTTTCTATTCAAATTTTAGTACGAGCAGAGCGTAAAATCTAATAATAAAAATTAAGTTTTAGTTAATTATTGTCTAAATGACTAGAACTAATTATTTAGATAGTTAACCTTTTTTACTTATAAATTTTTTTGCAACTGAGACTGAACATCTAGTTGTCACTTGAAATAAACATAGCAGTAACTGAACCGGGCCGTTAGGACTGGACATGCAGACGGATAACTGAGAAATTAATAATCCGAACTAAATATGCTCTGACACTATATTAAAATTTGCAATGAGCTTCCATGTTGTATGTAGTTTAACTTTCCTTCTCGTGTGGGCCTATAGGGCCGTTACAATTTCACAATTTTTTCATTGATTGTGGTTTATATCAGCGAAAGAAAAGTTAGAATAAGCACGTGTGGTAGACAATGAGTTTAACAAGTGGAAGAATCATTTATTGGTTTTTGGATTTCTTTTGTTGTATCATTTACTCTTCTGAATAGGTAGGGATTGGATTTTTAAAGTCAGGCATGTCTATTGATGGGCTAATAGGGCTGTAGATTGGCTAGCCAATTATATCATTTCTTTAAAATTGGGCATCCACAAATTTCAAAACTTGCCTGTGGGTTACCTGTCTATTCTCTTCGAAGATATTTCGGAGGTATCATTTCCCCGTTTAGTTACTTACGGTTAATGTATTCTCCTTTCAAATCAATATATATATATATATATATATATATATATAATTCTTAAAATTTAACAAATTTCCTGATTACAAATTATTTGTTAAAAAAGATACCATATTAAGTATTTCTAAGAGATTGAAAATGAATGTAAGACCTTAAATTTTAAAAAAATTATATTTGTAACTATAAATACTTTTATTCATGAACTCCTAAATTTTTTTTATACGTATTCATATTAATCTATTTTTGATAGTAATTTTAATCTTATATCCAAAATAAATCTTGATAAATGAATATTAGCTTACGAAATTTTTTTAAGTTTTTACTTACTTATTTATTTATTTAAATTATATAAGAAAGAAAATAAAATTAGCTACTTAATTAAAGAAATTTTAATTTATCTCTAATTTCTATAAAAGTATTTACTTAGTACTAATAATAATAGTACAACTATATTAATATTAATAATTATACTAAATTAAGAAATAAAAATAAAAGTAAAGCCAGACTTTAAAACCATAATTTCTACTAAATTGTGGAGGTTGAGAGATAATGACTACTTGCTCAACTGATATACCATAATTTCAACTAAGCTGTGGAGGTTAAAGTAATTATCCATTTCAAAATACAGTAATATATATGTAACTATGTACAATGCAAAATGATAGGAATAAGCAGTTACATGTTTAAGTGAATATTTCAGAAAACTTATAATCTTACCTAACCCCCTTTTGTTTTGCAGATTCAAAAGAGTCAAGTTGTGAAGGAATATTGAATAACAAACTCATTTCCTGTTAATACACTTTATCAAATATCAGTAACTAAATTATGAATATTAAGTTAAAGCAATATTTTAAAAACCAACCCAAAATTAAATTGGTAAAATAAGCAGTTTAAGGCGTTTAAAAGGTTAAACAAGTATTAGATCGTTATAAAATCAGTTAAATATTAAAAAATTGAAAATTTTGAAATATAATTGAAGAAGGTTGTTCTTACTTATCGAAGAATTTGAAATTTAATTAAAAAAGAAAACTGTCAAATGAAAATTAATTAGTTTATTTTATTTATAAAAACTAATTAGTTTACGAAACTAGTTGATTACTTAATAAATTAATAAGTTTTTAACAACAAAGATTATTAAAATAAATCAAATCAAAAAGTTAAAAATTAAATCGAAAATCAGTTCAATGTTTACTAAACTGATCAAACTGATTCGATTTTTTAATTATTGAGTTAAATAACAAGAGAACAAAATAGTAAAATAATTATTTTACTTTTTTCTGGATTTTTGGTTCTCTATCAAAAAATTCACTGTTTAGGTTGGTTTAACAATAATTTTTGAATTGATAAAAAGAGATAATTGAATTTATAAATATAATGACTTAAATTTAGACCAATTTAGTGATAATTATGTTAAGAAACTTGTAAGACTACAGATAATTAGTTAATTATTGGTTTAAAATATTATAAAAAAGAATTATTATTACTAAAATAAGCATAAAACTTATACAAGGAATTTCTTACTAAAAAGCAAGAAAACAATTGTAATTGGCGGCTAAAGTTGAGAACCCTAATTGTGATTATATCCGGTGTTATAAAATTTAATCAATTCATCCGATGTAACAGTAAAAATCTTGGGCTAACTAATTTTTAAGTTTTCATTTTGAATTATTTTAATAATTTTTTTAATTAAAAATTGATTAATTTGTTAATTAGTTAGCCGATTTTTGTAAACTATTCAGTTTGTATATATCAAAATAAAATAATTAATTTTTATTTAAAAATTTCTTTTTTATTAAACTTTAAATTTTTTATTAGTAAGAACAAAATTTTCAATCATTTTTCAAATTCTTTAATTTTATTCAATTTTTAACCGATTTTATAATAATCTAATACTAGTTAAATTTTTTAAACTTTAACATTCTTATTTTATCGATTTAACTTCCTAACTAAATTTTAAAACATTTATTATATCAATATATGCAATAGTTTTGGCCTAGAAAAAACAAAACACCAATCTTTCTGTGAGGTCATACTCGTGTATTTTTCTCCATATATTTCCTATCACCTACTCCCTATGAGCTCTAACTCGATTCCCTCCCTCCACAAATAAAAGAATACTATATATGGCTAATTTATGAGTTTCCTCCATTATTTTTTGTTAAATATAAAAGGTAAAAATATAAAATTTTGTATAATTTAAGAATTTTTCTTAATTTTCTTAATTTTTAAAATTTTAAGAAAACTCTTTTTTTTTTTAAGTTTTTAAATCATTTTTCTTATACTTCAATTGAAGAAATAAGGAAATACACAGGTCATGAACATTACTAAAATTTTAAATTCTTTTTACTTCCTAATTTTGATGCATCATGATTTTGACTCTCAATTAGACCGTGTTCTATTGTTCTCCCATTTATCACCATCTAGACTTTGATTTATTATGAACCAAACTACCTATTTTCTTTATTTTTGCATCAACTTTCTTCCTCCAAAATTGTTGCTCAAATTTCATCGAATTACTAGGCATTATGTAAGAAGATTACTGATAAAATTGATGACAAGTTGATCTTACAAATAGGGTAGATTTTAAAGTAGAAGATTAGCATATTCATATGGCTCTATTCTATTGATAAGATGTTATCTTGAAATATTATTTGATATTATCTTATTTGTTTTGGATATATTTTGGTGCTTAAATAATAAAATTAATGTTTTTTTTATTTTTAAAGATAAAAAGTGAAGACTACATCAAATTAGGACATTATTGATGATAATTACGAATTTTAGATAAAGTGAAGAGATTGCTGCAGTACATAAGACTGATTACTTAAAGAGTGAAAGTTTAAATAAGAAACTTCTTTCTATCCATATCATGTAGGAATTTGAATTTAAATTTGTTTTAGATAGATATCTTTGCAAGGTAGAGTTAGATCAGGAAAACCTTATAAAAGGGACATTCCTCACTACAGAAAGATTAATTCTCTTCTTACTTTTCTTTCAATTCTTTGTCTTTCTTCTGTTTTGTTATTAGAGCAAAATCTATATGTGGTTAAACTCAATTATTTTGATTTGAGGGTATTCGATATTCTAGTTGTAACCTTACGAAGTTTTGTATTCTATACCTTTTATTCATATTTTAATTCAAGTATTTTTTGTTTTGAGTTCTTATATTTCATGAATAATTAATATTAATTAATCTGAAAATTTAATTTATTGTTGATAATTCTATTGATATTAATAAATTCAAAGATTCGTAATTGTCATGAAGGATTGATACAAGTAAATAAGTTATTTATGAAATTGCATATTTAACTTATGATAAGCAATAAAACTAGATTAAATACTTACAGCTATTTCGATTATTTAATTTAGGGTATAGCTAGTCTTTTTCACTAAGCTTATTACTATCATTATTTGATATTGAAAGTTATCACACCCAGTCAATGAATGGTAAGTTTTGGTTTGAATGCTAAGTTTGAACCAATTAATTTAGAAAAATTTGAATTTATTATGACTATTCTAATATGTTTGGGACTAACTATTTGAATTACGATACTTATTCTTTTTAGATCAATGATCAATGTTACAATTAGATGAGATCTTTCCCTTGAATCAGAGTTTAGTAATCTTGAAATTCACACTTTTATATTCAGTTGATTTATTTTCATTCCCTGTTAATTTTAGTTAATTAGTTATTTAATCAAAAACTCCCATTTTATTTTATTATTTGAAATTACGAAGCTAGTGTTTAGTTTTCTTGGGATTCGTCGTGGTTCTATGAATGCTATAAGAAGTTTGGAGAATCGGAATCATTTTGAAGGTTTCAACAACTTAACCAAAATTTGGCGCCGTTGCCTGCAAACTACTTTAGTTTCTTTGTTTCATTGTATTATTGTATAGTTATTATTAATATCTTATCTTGTATGACTCATGCTTTTCAGATAGGTAAATTACAATATAATTTAGAAATTAAGAAGACAACTCGTCGTTTAAGGAAAGAGACTAAACAAGGAAGCAGCCATTTACCTTCAGATATGAAAATTGAAGTAGATGTAACAATTGGTAAAGACTTTAATTTTCAAGAAACAGAAGAAAAGATGGAAAATCTCATCCCTAAAACATTGAGGGAGTTAGCGGCACCGAATTTGAATCAATAACCCTTATGCATATGATTTCCAGATGTTGAGGTAGATTTCAAATTGAAATCTGGTTTGATTCACCTTCTCCCTATTTTTCATGGTCTCGTAGGTGAAAATCCACATACATAACTGAAGAAATTTCATGTTGTCTGCTACGGAATGAAGCCACAAAGGGTAATAGAAGAACAAATTATCTCAGAGCTTTTATGTTCTTATTGAAAGATAAAGTAAATGATTGGCTATATTATCTACCCCCTGGCCCAGCGCAGCGACAATATAGAATGAGATGAAAGAATGTTTTGAGAGAAGTTATTTCTTACATCATGTGTAGTGAATATCAAAAAGGAGATAAGTGGAATAAGACAAATTAGTGAAGAAACATTATATGAATATTGAGAAATATTTAAGGAGTTATGTGTTAGTTGTCCATATCATCAAATTCCTGACCAACACTTGATTCATTACTTTTATGAAGAAATATTGCAAATGGATCTGAGTATAGTGGATACAGCTAATGGAGGAGCTTCGGTAAATAAAACACCTAAGGCGGCCAAACAATTGATATTGATTATGGTCGAAAATTATCAACAGTTTAGGACAAAGATGGATGAAGTTGTTAAGCGTGTGAATAAGGTAAGTAACACGCACATTGAGGATAAAGTTTCAGATTTAACTGCTTTAGTTCATCAAATAGCTATAAGTCAATTGCAATCAACAAGAGTGTGCAGAATATGCTCATTCTTTGGACATCATACAGATATGTGTCTTACATTGTAACAAGACTCCATGCAAGAAACTAACAAAATAGAGGACTTTCTTAGCCAACCTCAACGAATATATGATCTTTATTCCAATTACTATAATACAGGATGAAGAGACCATCCAAACTTTAGCTATGGAAATTAAGGAGGGCAACAAAGATATCAACCTCACAATTTTAATAAACAACCTACAACATCAAGCCTCTACATTTGTTCAACCTCAATCTTCAAATTTAGGTATGTCTTTAGATAAAATTGTTAAGGCACTTGTTACGAATACACAACAATTTCAACAAGAAACAAGGGCAAGCTTTCAAAACTTAAAAAATCAAGTCACTCAATTAGCTACCTCTGTAAGTAAATTTGAAGCGCAAGCATCACAAAAATAACCTTACCAAACAGTGGTGAATCCAAAAGAGAATGTGAGTGCAGTGACTTTGAGAAGCGATAAGGAAAGTCAATTTGAAACTTCTTTATCAATGGAGGTAGAAAAGCACAAGGATAGAGAAAAGAAGTAAGAACTTCTAACTCAAGAATCAGTAATGCTGTGGAGGTTAAGGTAATTATCCATTTCAAAAAACACAATCATATATGTAACCATGTACTATGCAAAATGATAGTAGAAAAACATACATGCACAAATCTTGCATCTTAGTGAAATTTTATCAGGATGCTGTTGTTGAAGAGAGAAAAACAATATAAATCTACCAATTGATCATGATGTATCATTCTTCTTTTTACACTGTAACTTCTTGCTACTGTACATCAGGTTATGTTCTTGTTTTGATACATTAGGAAACAACATCATCGTCAGTTAACTTGAAGGTTGCAGTATTACTGTATTCCTTTTTCCTATCTATTGCAGATGATATACATAAATGAATGGGATGAAGAATGGTGTTCTTCACTTCCTGGTGATATGTCACGATCTCAGAAAAGCCAATGCCGTTTTCTTGGAACTTTTGTGGGAACATCTGCAGATGCATAACAGTTAGTCAATGAGCTTAATTGGTTTGCCAGTGCAAAAATATTCCCAGTACGAAGCACAAATGATCTGGTTGCTTTAGATTTGTTCAGTACCTTCAATGGCATACAATGAATTGTAATGAACTTCACTCCAGAAACTAAGCCAAACCTCTAGAAATGCAAAACCAATCAGTTAGCGGAAAACGATACATGATATCAACTTACAAATAGATATAAGGAGACTAACTTCCTAAATGCGAATCGTTTCAATATGTCAAAGATGGACTGTAGTAAAGCGATGACAGCATTCTACCTATGACACACCTCTCCCTTTAATGAAGAAATATTTTAGTTTTTCAATACTTTGTCTCATATGTCTACTCGTCAAGTGATTCTGGACGACATTTCTGCAGTGTAACTAAATATAATTGCCTAGAATTCCATGGCAGAACTTCAGATGTAACTTACATGCTCACACCCCAACTCTCATCTTGAAGTAGAAGAAAGATGGGACAAATTAGTAGTCTTGCCTGTTTCCTACTTTCCTCTAACTTGCCATTCTAGCTACCAGAACTACATGAAGGGCTGAAGTTCCTACTCCTTTAATACTTATTGAAACAAATTTACCAAAAAAAAAAGACATCATATAACATAGCAAGAAATTAGAACTACCTCTGACAGGATTCTTGTTCTTGGGCATAATCTCGATGTAGCATGTGTCGCGAAAAGACGTGACCACACAAATTTTGGTTTCAAACTGAAAAGAGAGCTTGTAGAAAGTCATAGATCATTCATAATTGAATTCAAAAGTGTTGTCAAATTTTATTGTATCCAGAATATGTCTGTTCTGTTCCCAAAATAACAAGTCAAAATTCTCAATTAGAGCAACATATGAGAAAGTACATGATTGACAAGATAAGCTGCATCAAAGCGAGCCAAGTTCATCAAATTGCTTCGACAAACTTAGAACATCATTGAACTACTAAAAAGGCTGGGGATGCATGAGATTTGACATTTTTTATTTATGATAGACAGGTAAGGGCTATTAAGGCACACGGATTTGCAGGTCCAACAAGTTTCTGATGACACTAGGCTGATCGGAATCATAAAGTCACGATGCAACACCAGTTTCATTCCTAGTAAGAAGAAAACCGGGCTAGGCTAATCTGTTATAGCGCTAGGTTTATTTCTTACATATTCACAGTGGCCAACTTAACACTAAGTTCCAGAAATGAATCTGAAGGATCAGAGATATCGTAAAGTACTTACTCGATCTGCTGCTGCTTGCAGAGTGACGTGATCGCCCCATTCCCCTGATCTAGTAGCGTACGACATTCATGCATGAAAAGAATCAACATTTAGTTCCATATTGCTGAAACATGCCATCTAACTTTTGTAAGGAGGAAACTAATAGACGTCATCACAGTGATCTAACTTTTTCATCTGCTTCAGGTAACTGTTGTACTTCATTGGTACAAAACTTTCGTAAAATTTTCTGAAATGCTTTAGCTGAGAAAAGAAAGATTAACAAATTAATGGAATGACAAGGACAAAATGATAATAAACCAATAAAAACAAGAAAAAGAACATATCTTCCTTAAGAGAATTACTAAACAATGCTTATATTTCCACAAAAATATAAAAAGTCATTGTTACCCCAAAATATACATTTTAAATCACAATTCAAGAAGTAACCCATTTCTATTCAAGCCAATGTTTCAAGCCCTATCAAGCCTTACTGGGTATGAAACCACAGTTATCCTAGAACAGAGGGGTTGAATGGTGGATGCAATAGTAGCTATGTACAATATGTACCTGCTTTACCACTTGTTTCCTCATGTGTTTATGGTGATTCGGATTCCGAAACAACTGGTCTGACAATGCTTGAAACTGTAAAATTTAAGGTAAAGCAGTAGTTTGAAAAGCAGAAATTGCTACGGACTAAGCCACTAAGATCCCTTTAAAAAGTTAGGTCTAAGCATGAGCAACTATGAATATGGAATGCAATTTCACACCTGACAATTTCCATCACCTGCAATTTGTAATTCTGCCAAACCATATGCAGCCAACCTGAACAAAAACAGATTAGTTTAACAAAGACGATACTTGATTTGCATGCATAGTTTCTGCCAAATGACACAGATCAGGTAGTAAAATCTACCCCGTATTGAACAAATATGTCAACCAGGGAGTATCTGATGTCTACATAAGGAATCTACTCTACGATTCTATTCAAAGGATGCCACACAGAGAAAATATATTTGGTGAATCTCATGGCAGAAAGTGGACTCGAGGATGAATCGTAAAGTAAAGGCTTAAGAGACAAATCATAGTAGAATAAACAGTTTATTAACTAAAGACGATAATCAAAGTAAATAGCATTGAGGCTTGAGTTGCAACCTTTCAGACAGTCGTTCATGGTCTAAGCTTGCGTCATTCACATCAGGTATCTCACGGTTAACACGTGGTGCGTGCTGCAAAAAGAAGGAATCAATAAGAATTTGTAGCCTAAATGGCCATTCACAATGATGTCATCATTCTGAAGCAAAAATGCCAACGATCATAAGAGATTCCCTCTGCCTCTAACTAGCCTGTCAACCATTTAACACAAGTGCTGCAAGATATCTAGCTGATAAATAGTGCTGTTACACACTTAATTGAGGCACAAACTAAGTTGCATACTGTTACAACGTGAAAGTGGTATGCACAACACAATAAAAAAGGATACATGACAAAACCCAAAACAAGGATCACAACAATAATCCCCTCACTCTGTCAAGGAACTATCTTTTCATGAATGATGGGCTTGTACTGTACCACTTAGAATAAGAATGTTCGATTGTTATGGTACAGAAACATAGTCTTTAACCATAAAAGCTACACAAAGTAACAGCTTCCCTAATTTATACATGTATGCAGAAGGTGTGCATTTTCAATAACGATGGGAGAGCAATAATTTCTTGAATTGGCTATGTCAAACAAATCCTATAAAACAAGTGGAAAAAAATGCTCCATGTCAAGAGAATTGATTAAAAATTTAGCATTCACAGTGAGTAAAATGCCATGTACGTAGTTGAGGAGAATTCAACACTTTGACAAAAGGGCCTACCGGTATAGAATTCAAATGAGAGAGCCTGCTCCCAAGCTTTTTGACAACTTGAGTTTTTTCTTCTTCTGTCATTGTTAAGATGCTGGCAATGGTTTGATCATCCTCTGTATCAGGAAAGCTGCCACTCAGACTTGACGTGGAACTTGCACTTGCATTGCTGTATTTTTGAGTCATCCTACATTATTACAGCATTTATAGCAATTAAGTCAATTGTACAAGTGACTTCAGGACATCCACACAGGTCACGGATCAAACTAATTCGGATAAATGGTTTACAGTGCACAATGATATGAAGTTGCAAATTAGAAGATAATGCACATTAAACAACAGATAAATTTTAACATAGAACATAGCTCATCAACTATGCCGATTACTAATTAATCAGATAAACAAATATTGAGCATTAAAAACAAAAAGTTGTCAGCAACAAAAGGAGCATAGCAGAAAGCTTAGCCTAAATCCACATAAAAAACAGATAAAACAGAATTCAAAGACTTCCCACCCACCCCCACCACAAAGAAAGAACAAAAACCAAAAATGCCTTAAATTTCTCAGTGGTCATGAAATGCATATAGCTAAGTGAAGATGTTAATCAGCATATAGTTAAGTGAAGATGTTAATCAGATGTATAGGTTGTGCACTGTATTGTTTACTTTCATATTCAGTCCCAATTTCATAGGAACAACCAACAATGTAAAACACAGTTTAGCTGGACAGGGGCATAGAAAAAAGACATTAAAGAGTGGATGATTGATAAGAACCATTTCACATCTTGAAGCATAGCCAGGACCTAGTACTTCCAAGATTGATGAGGAAACAACCAATTCCTATCTGCTTGCATGGTAACAAAAAATTGTAAAAAAAATGATGAACATTCAAAGCATGAAAACCATCTAATATCCAATTGAGCTATAAACGTCCCATTCTGTATCTGAACCCGCAAACCATCTCATGAATCAAACCTAATCTCGACAAAGAAGCAATTGAACTATTCTTTTCCTACATTTCCTGTCATTTCCTTAGCATCCAAGCAAAGCATAAGATAAAATACATAGGTCAGCAGCAATAAAAAAAAGGCAAAACACATAAAACAAGCCCAAGAAAAAACTTCAAGTTTGGAGTCAATGATTAAGAATACCCAGAATCATACTTCCAGTCCAGATTCTAATAGGAAAGTCAAAAACAAAACTTTAGAGAATCCCAGTTGAGCAAACAAGGAAAGGGAAGAAGTACATATCTTTGATCAGGATAAAAACGAATACAATACTTCAAGAGAATAAGTGAAAGAATAGAAACAAGGTACCCCAGATGAGAGCTAGACAGGAAGAGAACAACTTAGTGGAGATTAAGCTCAGTGGCAGTTGAAGCTTGATAACTGGTGAGTCTTCAGTTAAGGATCGGACAGGAGGAGCTTCTTGTTTTGTACGGTTAACCTTTCAGTTTAAGATATTTTCAAGAATTGTTATCGTTATATATATATATATATATAATAATTAATATTTTAAAAATCAAATCAGGTAAAATAAAAAGTTTAAAATTTTAGTAAAATTGATAAAAAATTAAATAAATTTAAAAAATTAAAAATATAATCGAAAGAAATTGTATTTATCAGTCGAAAAATTTAAAGTTTAATATAAAATTTGTTAAATGAAAATTTATTTATTTATTTTGATTTATAATAACTCATTAATTTAAACCGGTTAATTATATAATAACTAACAAAAATTATTAAAATAAATTAAAAAAAAAAATTAGCCAATCCAAAGTTTTTACGGCCGGTTGGCCGAATGAGTTAGATATTTTAATCTATAATAATTTAATTTATTATAAATTATGGTTATTATATATAATAAAATAATAAGAAATTGCATATTTATTAGTATGCATTATAACATTGTAGGCATAAAAAGGAACACTTGAAAACAAGTTTCATGCAACCAATGCCCTTGTTTTTCTTCCAAAATGGCATGATTTATTTTTGATACATTAAGATTTTTTCAGTGGATTGTAGTACTAATTCACATATTACACCCCTATAATTTTAAAATGTTGAGTTTTTAATATTTAAATTTTAATAAAATTTAAATTTTAATAATATTTTAATGCTTATTAACGAAGTTGAAAATTGATATATACTACTCAAAAGATTCAAGTTAGACCAAGCTAGTTGGTCTCAAGGTCGAGCTTAGGAGTAGTTGTCTTGGACCGGAGCAGAAGCTCTTAAAGCTAAGCTTGGGCTTGACACGGGTCAGCCCATTGCCATCACTTTTTATAAACATACTAAAAATAATTTTGTTTATTATTATCTAAGTGTTTATATTGCATTTTTTATTTTAAACCGAAGTTTAAAATAATAACTTAAAAAAATAAAAAATAAAAGGAATTTTATAGAAATTTTAAACATACAAAAAATTTTCTAACATTTCTTAAACTACTTCTTCTACCCAATAAATAGGTAATTCCACTTAGAAATTATAGTTTTAGCAGATATCTAATATTGCATGTATTCTGAAAATAATTTAGACTCATTAAAGTACTAAATCTTAACATATATTAATGTAAAATTATTTCCAATTCTTTATATCTTTTCAATTGAGTATAAAAAGTGATCACATGACCATCAAATGCAACAATGTTTAGTATAAAAAAAGAGAAATATAACAAATTATTAATGACTAAAAAACTCAACTGGTTAGGCCGGTTTTACTGTAAAAATTTTGAATCGTTCAATTTTTTCAGTTTGATTTATTTTAATAACTTTTATTATCAAAAACTAATTAATTTATAAATCAATTGGCCAATTTTGTGTAAAATAATAAGTTCTTATAAACTGTAAGTATAAATTAATTATTTTTTATTTAAAAACTTTTTTAGTTAAAATTTAAAATTTTCAATAAGTAATTATAATATTTTTTAATCATATATCAAATTCTTTAATTTTATTTAATATTTAATTATTTTTATAATTGTTTAATATATGTTGAACTTTTTAAACCTTAAACCTCTTATTTTATCGGTGTAACTTTCGGTTAATTTTTTAAAACATTAAAAAAAGAGAACATAGGAAATTCCTTAAACACTTTAACACACTAATGCAAATTATAGTTATAAAGTGAATATAAGCATTATTATACTTTGTTATTACTAGTTCACATGACGTGGGAACACACTTCAACTAACTGAAAAGGCTACTGTCACTCGTAAGAAACTTTGTTAAGTTTGAAACTTACACGGACATGAATGGCTGCACGTTGTAGTCTAATTCAACGGTCAAACATCTTGTCATTTTCGCATTCGTAACACTAAAAGTCCAACAACATGTGTACGTTTGCCGTAACTTAACGTTTAAATGCGCTGCTTCTCGGAAGTTTCATTTGGTCTGTCGCCGGCCACGAGGTACTCTAGTCTCCATTTTGCTTCCATAAGTTTTACAGAGTCACGAATCCACATTTTATTTACGACGAGGATGTGAAACTACCGAGATCCGATGACAAGTAGTTGGCTTTAACGGGTTCTGAAAAGGGTTTTTCTTCATTAGCAAGAATCTGATCAGAATCAGCAGAAAAGGTCCCGCCTTTAGCATCACCAAGAGTGCGCCTTTTCTTGTTTTTTGAAGATTCAGAACTGCGATTAATGGTATGCCTTGTAGAACTATAGATGTGTGATGGCTTTTGGATTGTGATGTTTCAAAGTATGTGTAAGATCTTGACGTTGTTTTAGCAAGCATTTTTGTTTACTGCACTTGGTGGAAATGGACTAATGTCTACTGCTGAACCTCCTGATGAAGTTCTCCAATTAGCAACGGAATGACAGAGAATCTGTTGATGAATCGTTTCCGTTCTTTAATGATCTTCCCATTTTATCAATTGCAACTGTAGATATGGAAATCTTGAGAGGAGTTTTAAGACTCTTTTGATCAACCAATTTCATCTATATGCAGATGGAACCAGTGGAAACGGTGGAGATGGAATCTGATGAGGAAATCCCTTTTAACACATCACCTGCAGGAACTAAAGTTCATCCTTTTGATTCCGAGTTACATAGTGCGGGTCTTCCTGCAGATGTTGGCAAGTTCAGGATTTTTAATAGGTTAAAGATGAGCCCTCTAAGAAGCATATACTTCGTCTTGATGACAGCAAAGATTAACATGTTGCTACCTTTTGGTCCCTTAGCAATGTCGGTGCACCATTTTACACAGAGCAATGTAAGAACTAAGTACATCCCCGGGATTGTCTTGAGTTCCATTTCTATTATAGATAGTTAGTCCAAAGAAATGCAATACTTTTCTGATGAAACGTAGCCAATTGTCGAATGATTGCTGTGTCTTTGCCACTTTTTTAGTTTAATCTCCAGCTTGTTACACTGATTTCCATATATTTACTATGATTTTTATGAATAGGGATGGGTATTCTTCCTTAGCTTACTAGGCATCACTGCTTTGGCAGAGCGTTTGGGTTACACAACTGAGTAAGCATTCACTACTCCTCTTAAAAATGACCGACAATTAAGTTGATTTTGACATTTATTCTATTTTACACAATGCTAAGCTTATCAATATTTGTGGAGCAGGCAGCTTGCAATGTACACTGGACCAACAGGTATTTTACTAATTTAATACTAAAGGTGTGATTTAGGTACTAGTTGAAACTATAATAATAGTTGTGCATAAGTAATTAACTTATATTTATGTCTTCTTATTATCTTTTTCATCTGGTTTATTTGGTTCTTGTTTCCTTTTTAATGGAAATTGCAGTTGGAGGTCTCTTGAATGCCACTTTTGGAAATGCAACAGAAATGATCATATCTATTTATGCATTGAAGATTGGAATGATAAGGGTAGTTCAACAATCTTTACTGGGCTCCATCTTGTCAAATATGCTCTCGGTTCTTGGTTTTCTTTTTTTGCTGGATGGATAGTTTATAAAGGATTCAACATTAGAGCAAGGTATGTCCTCAATATTTGATCAGATTAAAGATGAAGTGGTTGTTTTCCTTTCCTATCATTCTTTTATGTCTCAGTTCATATTGAAGTGGGATTGTCATTGCATCAGGCAGCTGCTCTTGTGAACTCTGGGTTGCTTTTGATGGCTGTAATGGGGATAATGTTTCCTGCTGTGCTTCACTTTACACATACAGAAATTCAATTTGGAAAGTCAGAGTTGGCTCTTTCAAGATTTAGTAGCTGTGTAATGCTAGTCGCGTACGGAAGTTACCTGTTCTTTCAACTCAAAACCCCTCATGATATGTATATTCCTGTGAACGATGAGGTATTTTATTTTATTACTTTTCAACTTAAACCCCTCAAGATTTATATTGTGAGTTGCAGGCCTTCATTCTAGTGTTTGTCTGTCCAGACTTAGCATGAGAGTTTAGCTTTTTGATTTCAAGTTTGTCGAATGGTGTCTTGGCAAATATGAAGCAAGAAACAAACCATACATCTAGCTCATATCTATCTACGAATAATTTCAAATATGAAGTTGTCTTAAAATAGTTGTAGGTTGGACTAGTGAAAATCAAGAAACTTTTACTCATGGTGTCATGTAATTACTATAAATGAGAGTTATTTGGAGGTTTATTTTTAGAGAAAAAAACTAAAAGTTCTGTTAACATAATGTAAAAGTTCTAAAAGATTCCTTATTTTTAATAAAATTTATAAATCATAAGAAATTGTAGGGCTATGCCTTAGTGAAATCATCTGATACCTTGTTCATGACTCAGCTTGGCTGCTGTTTTTCTTTTGTTGGGGCCATTAGGATTCCATTTGTGGTACTTAACATCTTGGTTTGGAAGTATAAACTTCATACAACTTGCGCAGGGAAGAGACAATCGTGAAGACGATCTTTCTGAAGAAGATGCACCTGAATTAACTTACTGGGAATCAGTCCTTTGGCTAGCAATTTTAACTTTGTGCATCTCTGTACTGTCTGGTTATCTTGTGGACACCATCCAGGTATCATCCATTGTGAAATTGTTCCTTTTCTAGGAATGATCCTCCTTTTTTGTATTCATGATTAACATATATCAAAACTATTTGGAAAATGAAATGCAACGAAATGAAACTTTCAAGTTCAGCAGTTCTAAAGTAGACTACCACCCTCCTGAAAATAACACAAGAAAAATAAAAAAAGAAATGGTACCATAATTGAATCATCCCTATTGAATGTAATTACTATGTTACCTAAACGTGGTAAAATTTGATACCAATTACTACTCTCTTTTCAGGGAGCATCCGACTCGTGGAGCTTGCCTGTGTCTTTCATCAGTGTGATTCTCCTTCCAATTGTAGGAAATGCTGCTGAGCATGCAAGCGCAATCATGTTTGCCACGAAGGATAAGCTTGTCAGTGCTGTGATAATATTTTTGCTGCTGATGTTAAATTTCTTCTATTATTCATGGTCATGGTGCTTATGTGATATCTGTTTAAACAAGTATGAACTCTAATTTATTTTTCAGGACATTGCACTTGGGGTTGCTACAGGATCTTGTACCCAGATATCAATGTTTGCGGTTAGTTCTTCAAAATTTTGATCAACTTTCAATATTAGGACAATATGGTTACGATTTGCTTGCTGTGAAATAACCAATAGTCTGTAATTTTGGAATAAAAGTATTTTCAGAGGTAAAAGGTTATTGTCTTCAATGAGCTAACGAAGTTTCTTCCCCTGTGACTTCAAGATTCCCTTTTGCGTCGTTGTCGGATGGATCATGGGAAGACCAATGGACTTGAACTTTCAACTCTTTGAGACTGCTACCCTGTTTATAACAGTTCTAGTGGTGGCATTTATGTTGCAGGT
>JAOTBA010000056.1:95808-106693 GCA_025629845.1 Erythroxylum squamatum
TTCCTTTCCCTCCATATATAATAAATGGCCATATGAAACGACGTCTTGATAATAAGACTATCCCTCTTCTCTATCCTGGCATACCGAATAATGTCATTTAACACTTCATGCCATTGAAAGGAGAATCTCGGAAGTCTTAACAAATTCAGAATTCTACTCCACACCAATTTGGTTTATTGGCATTCAAAAAACAAATGATCTCTACTCTCAATAACTTGTTTACACAACACACATAGAGGGTTGAAAGTACCAAACCATCGGTCCTTCATTCTCAACCTATTCATGATAGTTAACCACAAGAAAATAGTGAATTTCGGACTTAATACTTGCTTCCAAACTGAGTTTGCCCATGGCACTACTGGCAAAGAAGCTCTCCCTATGGTGTATGCTGATTTGTTCGTGAAAACACCACTACTATGGGCAGCCCAAGTAACCGTGTCAACACAATTATTCAATTGCGTTGCTCCAATATATGAGTCAAGCACATGGCAAAATCTGATATTAGTCATTCTTGTCCTCGCAGAAAATCCAGCCCACCGTTGTCGCCTTTGGATTTCTATTTCTTAAAGGTCACAAGTTAGGACTGTCCCATAATCGGACCTTCATAAAAGGATAGACTTTCTCCCTAAGAAGCAACAGGGTCTTAAAGATCCAAGAATAATCACTCCGAGGGTGGATTTGCCAAAAACTTTCGCCACAAATTCGGTAAACTTGAACCCATTTCACCCACAAAGCTTCTTTATCAACAAACAATCTCCAAATTCTTTTCATTAATAATACCCGTTGCATTTGTGTGATCGAGATGATTCCTAATCCCCCTTGTTTTTTTGGCACAGTAATGTCACTCCATTTTACCTTGGTTCCCTTACAATTATCATGTGTTCCATTCCATGAAAAGGATTTCAACATCCTTTCCATGTCCTTGATCACCTTCTTCAGAATTACCACATGTGCTGCCTAATGTACAAGCATGCTATTCAACACCGACACAATGAGAGTGACTCTAGCGGCAAGTCATAAAAATCTATTTTGCCAAGTAAAAATTATAGCTTTTAGTTTTTCCAGCAAAGGCATAAACACCAAATATCGTGGCTTACCCGACGTTATAGGGACTCCCAGATACTGAAAAGGAGTTTCTTGAAGAGAGATACCCACCAAATTGGAAATCCATTCTGGATCCCGCACATCTGAAGACACATATACTCCACTTTTCTGCAAATTCAGTTTCATCCCCGACCATCCCGAAAAAGTGTTCAGCAGGCTCATCAATATCGATATAACATGTGGTTCCGCCTTACAAAAGAGAATCACATCATCAGCATGCATTAAATGTGTTAATTTCATCTCTCTACATTTATAGTGATACTGAAAAAAACCATTGCAATTCGCCACTTTCGTAATTAATCGGGATAACCCCTCCATTGCTAAAGTGAATAGGTAAGGGGAAAGAGGATCCCCTTGCCTAATCTCTTGAGTATTGGAGAACGGTTTTGTAGGAAGTCCATTGATTAACACACTCATTGAAGTTGTTTGGATGCATTGGAGTAACCACTACCTAAATCTCATAGGAATCCTGATGGCTGTTAGACAATCTCTCAAGAAACCCCAACTCACAGTGTCGTACGCTTTATAAAGATCAATTTTTAAAGCACAACTTTGATCTTTTTTCCTGTGTGATATTCCCCTATCAATTCTTGGAGAAGCAATATATTGTCCCCAATACTTCTCGATGGAAGAAACGCCCCTTGAGACTTTGTAACCACCTTGGCCAATACCATTTTCAATCTATCAGACAATAAACTTGCAATGATCTTGTATACCGTAGAGCAACACAAAATAGGGCAGTAATCTGTGATCCTCTCTGGTCTGTCCTTTTTCGGAATTAAACAAACATACCTATGATTGATTTCTTTCAACATCGAGCCAAAAGAAAAAAATTCTAACACTGTTGCTGTTACAAGAGGTCTTGTTATATCCCAAGTCTATTGAAAGAAACCAACTAAAGAACCATTGGGTCTAGGTGCTTTAGAATTGTGCATCCAGAATACCACCTCTCTCACTTATTGGGCTGTGAAAGGTGAAGTGAGCACCTCCAAAATCTTTGGCCTTGGTCAATAATCCATCACATCTTGTACCCCAAATCCATTTAGCTGGGTGTCATTTCTCCCCATAAGTCTCAAAAAGTAGTTACGTATATGTTCTACATGTTTGTGTTGTGAGGTAAGTTTTTGCCCCTCATCATCTATCAATTTCGTTATAGTGTTACTATTTCTCCGGGCTAGTACCGAAGCCTGAAAAAATATGGAATTAATGTCCCCTTCTTTGATCCATATCTGTCCAGCTTTTTGCTTCATTATCGAATTGTGTAGTTGGAGTGCTTCTTGATATTGCTTCAAACAGTTTGCTTCCCTATTTCTCAAACTTATGCTGGAAGGGTTTGTATAACATTGCTTTTGGGCCTCATTTAGCAATTTGCCCAATTCTACTACATCTCTTCTTCTGTCTTTGCTGAACTCTTTTATTGCAACTTTAGCAAGCCTTAGCTGATACGCTTTATGGTCATTAATAGTAGTATCCCAAACCCTTACATCTGCATTAGCGCGTTAAATAATCTAAACGGAGCCCCTACCTTGAAACCACCATATATTTGTTGTACTAAGATAGACGCACGATCAGAAAAAACCGGCTCTCCAAACACTACTGATGCCATAAGGAACCATCTAAGCCAACTTTGATTCACCAACTTGCTTGATAATGCTATTATTACTGAAAGAATAGGAGGAAAAGATAATTTGCATGTAATTGCTTTGTATTTCTTATGTATTTTGCTGAATGTATTTACAGGTATTTATACATATTGTAGTATCTCATAAGATATTGAAGATAGTATGAGATCATTGCATATCATATGAGATACATGAAATAAAATCAAATAAGATACAATTGAAGATAAAATCAAATCTATGAGATTACATGAAGATCATTTATCAGCCCCCCTCAAGCTCACGGTAGGTGGCTACAGTGAGCTTGTCACGAAATTTCTGAAAAGCGGATGAAGGTAAAGCTTTGGTCATGATGTCAGCAATTTGATGGCTTGATGAAAGATGTCGAATTGATAGGCTCTTGTTGGTAATCAGATCTCGTACAAAATGAATATCAATCTCAATGTGTTTTGTGCGAGTCTGAGTAACTGGATTCGCAGCAAGAAATGTGGCACCAAGATTATCACACCAAAGTGTAGGGGTGAGAGGAGCGAAGTTAATTTCACCAAGGAGAGATTTAAGCCAACAAAGTTCAGCAGCAGCAAGAGCTATACTTCGGTATTCAGCTTCAGTACTAGACCTGGCAACAGTAGGTTGTTTCTTTGCACTCCAAGAGATGAGATTTGGTCCAAGAAAAATGCAGTAGCCAGAGGTAGAGCGACGATCATCAGGACAGCCTGCCCAGTCAGCATCACAGTAGGCATGAATGGAAAGAGAGGTTGGACGGGTAAAATGGATACCAGAAGTGGGTGTGGAGCGAAGGTATCGAAGTATCCGTTTAACAACGGTCCAGTGTATGTCGGTAGGACAATGGAGAAATTGGGAGACTTTATTGACGGCAAATTGAATATCAGGGCGGGTAAGGCAGAGGTATTGGAGAGCACCAACAGTACTTCGATACTCAGAAGGATCAGTGAGAGGAGTTCCATGGTTTTTGGAAAGAGGAAGAGTGGGAGTTATTGGTGTGTTGGCAGGTTTGGATTGCGCAAGACCAGTGCGGAGGAGAAGATCTTTGGCGTACTTAGTTTGGGTAAGTAGGAGTCCAGTAGGGGTGTCTTTGGCCTCCATACCAAGGAAATAATGAAGAGGGCCCAGATCTTTAATGGAAAATTCAGTGTTGAGGTCATGAATGAGATTGGTGATGAAAGAAGGGGAAGAGCCAGTAATCAAGATATCATCGACATAGACCAGGAGAAAAGTGGTGTGAGAAGAGGTGGTATGAATGAATAGAGAAGTGTCTGATTTGGCAGAGATGAACTGGAGATCAAGTAGTTTTTGGCTTAGGCGATGAAACCAAGCTCGTGGAGCCTGTTTTAAACCGTAGAGGGCTTTGTGAAGACGACAGACATGAGAAGGATTGTGAGGATCGATAAAACCAGGAGGTTGAGCCATGTAAACCGGGTCTTGTAGATGTCCGTTGAGAAAGGCATTGGAGACATCAAGTTGACGAATGGACCAATTTTTGAATAGAGCAATAGTAATGATGAGGCGGATTGTAGTGGGTTTGACGACAGGACTGAAAGTATCAGTGTAGTCTATACCAGGAGTCTGATGATAGCCTTTGGCAACTAAACGGGCTTTGTATCGATCTAGAGTACCATCAGAATTTCTTTTTGTGCGAAATACCCATTTACATCCAACAATATTTGCATTAGGTGGTGAGGGAACAAGAGTCCAGGTATGATTGCGATGGAGAGCATTGAACTCATCAAGCATAGCTTGTCGCCAGTGTGGGTATTTATTGGCTTGAGTGAAGGAAGTGGGATCGGGTTCCGGGGAGGTTTGTGTATGAGTAGAATAGGTGACATAATCAGATAGTATTCGAGGAACACGAGTGTTATCACGTGTTCGAGTAACCATTTGGTGTTGAGGTAATGGGATAGGTGGTGCAGGGGTTGATACGATTTCAGTTGGGGAAGGAATAGGTGGTACCGGTAGAGGTAGAGAGATGGGAGAGATAGAGGGTTGGTTAGGGGTGAGGGAAGGGAGAGTAGCATAGGGAAAAATATGTTCAAGAAATCGAACATGTCGAGAGATGTAAATCTTGGAGGTGTTAGGATCAATGCAACGATATCCTTTGTATTGTGGCGAATACCCAA
Source organism: Erythroxylum squamatum (assembly GCA_025629845.1). Taxonomy (NCBI): domain Eukaryota; kingdom Viridiplantae; phylum Streptophyta; class Magnoliopsida; order Malpighiales; family Erythroxylaceae; genus Erythroxylum; species Erythroxylum squamatum. The sequence goes on from JAOTBA010000056.1 coordinate 100,670, forward strand.
TAAAAACACATGGTAGAGATTTTGGGGTAAGTTTGTCTGTACGCGTGGCACCAAGAAAAGGAAAGCAGGCGCAACCAAACACACGAAGGTGAGATAAATCAGGTGGCTTGAGAAAAAGAAGTTCATAAGGGGATTTGTGGTGAAGGATAGGTGTTGGGAAGAGATTAATGAGATATGTAGCTGTAGAGAATGCATCAAACCAAAAGGTTTTAGGGAGAGAGGCATGTAGGAGAAGGGTAAGCCCGGTTTCAGTTATGTGTCGAATTTTTCTCTCAGCAAGACCATTTTGTTGTGGAGTGTGAGGACACGAAATACGGTAAGATATACCATGTGTGGTGAGATAAGTGGCAAAGGCACCTTTGATGAGTTCAGGAGCTCCATCGCACTGGAAGGTTTTAATAGTAGTGGAAAAGAGATTTTCAGTGTTTGTTTTAAAGTTTTGAAATTGTAAAAGAGCTTGATTTTTGTGAGTTAGAGGACAAATCCAAGTGTAACGACTGAAGTCATCAATGAAAATTATGAAGTAGCGATAACCAGAATGAGAGAGAAATGGTGATGGTCCCCAAATATCACAATGAATGATTTGTAGTGGCATGGTAGAAACACGAGATGATAAAGAAAATGGAAGACGAGTACTTTTTCCTAATAAACAGGAAGTACAATTATTCATTACACGAGATGGAACTTTAAAGGGAAGAGGCAACCTAGAAAGAATAGCATAACAAGGGTGACCCAGACGTTGATGCCATAAAGGGAGCGAAGTGGACGTAGCTTGGAGAGCAATAGGATTATTGAAGTGATGTGGAATCTTGATAGGGTAGAGATTATTGTGGATGGATCCCGCGAATAGTGGCGTCTTGGTGTGGAGATCCTTCACAATGTAACCAAATGGATTAAATTCAATAAGACAGGAATTATCTTTGACAAACTTAGCAACAGAGAGTAAATTAGCATTAAGATTTGGAACAATTAAAATATTGTTAAGGTTAAGGGCACGATTTTGGGTGGAGAAAGTAATATTACCAGTAGAAGAAATAGGAAGAGTTTGTCCATTACCGACAATCACTTGATTTGGACCATTGTATGGAATTTCAGATTCAACAAGGTGAGGATTTGGTGTCATATGATTTGTAGCACCAGTGTCGGGAAGCCACTCAGTGAGAGTGCTGGAGGAAGGATTTGAAGACTCCTGAATATCTAATGCGGTAAAGGCAGTGGAAAGATTTGTGGGGTTAGGTGGAGGGTAGTTTGGTCGATTTCGAGACTCAGAATATCTGAACCGACAGTGAGCTGCAAGATGTCCCCATTTCCAACAGATCTGACATTGAGTGGAAGGTTTATTTGGGTAATTGGGCTGTTGGGCTAAGGTATTGGAGTGGGTCTGATTTGGGTTAGGATAATGGACTGAAGAATGTGGATTATAGGTGTATGGGCTGGTGGGCTTGAAGGTGTGGTTAGGAATTTGACTGGGCCTATGTGAGCTGCTGGAGAAATGGTGCGGCCCATCCCTCTGCCGCTGTCCAGGAGGCCCGTTAGGGTTGATAAAATGCGAGCCTCTTCTTCCTCGCATACCTCTGCTGCTGCCGCGTCCATTGGGAGGAGAAGGACCTGCAAAAGAAACAAAGGCAACATCTCGTGGAAGAGAAGAGTGAAAAGACAAGAGGCGTTGCTCATGGACAAGAAGTTTAGCTCGAAGATCACCAAAGGAGATGGGCGTTTCACGGTGTTCGATCGCTGTGATGAATGATTCGTAGTCCGAAGGTAAGCCATTGAGAGTGAAGAGGACAAGGTCTTCGTCCGAGGTGGAATCGCCAATAGCAGCAAGTTCATCAGCGGTGTTGGAGACGATGGTAAGAAATTCAGTGATCGAGAGGTCCCCCTTTTTGAGAGTATGAAGCTTGCGTCGGAGTAAGGAGCGTTGGGAGCTGGACTGTTGCAAAAAATGACGTTCAAGAGCCAACCAGAGATCACGAGCGGTGGTGCATCCAATGGCAAGTCGTGCGGTGGAGTTGGATAGGGAGGCAGTGAGGAAGCAGTAGACCAGGCGATCAAGTTTGTGCCACTTAATGTATTCGGGCGATGCATCATCTGAGGTTGCAGAGGGTGGGAGAATATCACCATTGACGTAGCCAATAAGGTCAGAGGTAATAAGAATAGCTTGAATTTGATTATGCCAAATGAGATAATTGGAAGAGTCTAAATGTGTAGTTAAGAAGTTTGTGATTTGGTTGAATGGCAGAGTGGGAGAGGTAAGGTCAGACATTGTGATTGTTGTGGTGGGATTGTGTATTTTCGGTAGTGTCTGATAGGTGTTTGATGAAATAACTCTGTAGTGTAGTTTCTGGTTGTGCTGGGTGTTGAATATGTGAAGTGTAGGCAAATGTCTTGTGTGTGGGTGAGTTTGAGATTTGTGTTTTGGGTAGGACTGAAACTGGGTGAGAATTAGAGAAGGTTTTGGAACAAATGAAGGAGGTGGCTAAAAAAAAATGGAAGTGGTCTCTGATACCATGAAAGAATAGGAGGAAAAGATAATTTGCATGTAATTGCTTTGTATTTCTTGTGTATTTTGCTGAATGTATTTACAGGTATTTATACACATTGTAGTATCTCATAAGATATTGAAGATCGTATGAGATCATTGAATATCATATGAGATACATGAAATAAAATCAAATAAGATACAATTGAAGATAAAATCAAATCTATGAGATTACATGAAGATCATTTATCAGTAATTGTCGGAGATCCAAAGAAGAATTCTCGTTATCATATTCCTTCGAGAAGCTTCATCGTCTTTAAAACAACAAACCCAAACACCATCATCTCTCAGTATTAGCGATTGACAAAACCAGCTCCAAACACATAACCAAAAAAAATTACCTTCCAAAGAAAACAGAGACAATAAGCGATTTTTAGATACTAGGACTTTCTAGTTGATGAATTAATCAAAAGTATATACTAGCTGTTGAGAGGCGCTTTGCTTCTGAATCTACCAATTCCACAAACTCATTAATTTGCCCATTTCGAGTCCGAAAATTTCTAGATCTAAGATCAACAAGGACCTCAACGAAACCTAATTTCAGAACAAAAATAAAAAAGTGCCAAAAAAGAAAAAATGAAACTCACTTAGCGTTCTTGGTATCGAACTTTGATTTACCTCTTTTCATCGCGAATCCTGCAAGTCAAACCGCAGATCAACTACAAAAACTCCGAAAACAAATCAAACAAAGCAGAAATCAATGAAAACCTATACAAAACTGAAAAGGAACTTACTGGTGCGATTAGGTAGAGCTGTGCTTCGGGTTTCAGAGAGAGATGAGAGGAATGGAAAAGAGTGGAGGGGGTTATTTGTTAGGGACCGAAAGGTGGAGAAGAAGAAGAAACCAGAAGAAGAAACTTGACAGAAGAAAATAGCAAAATGGTGGGAAATGAATACTTTTAAATATTAATTGAACAAACCACGACGCTTTCTTCAACAAAACGTCGCGGTTTCTATTTTGTGACATTTTATTAAAAAACGTCGCGAAAAATGTGACAAATCTGCAACGTTTTATAAAAACGTCGCAAAAAATTGGCTCTTTTCGTGACGCTTTTTAAACATCACGAAAAGGCTGAACAATTCGAGACATTTTTTTAAAAATGTCGTGAATTGTATGTATTTGTTGTAGTGTAATATGTTGATTGTGGGTCAAGATATTGGTAGAATCTAAAAGAAGAAGAAGAACTCGTCCAAATCATTTGATATGAAAGATTTGGCACTTACAAAGCAAATCTTTGGCATAAAGATAACTCAAGACAAGAAGGATAAGCCATTATGGTTATCTAAGGAGAGATAAATTGAATGAGTGCTAAAAAGATTCAATATGCAGCATGCTAAGCCAGTTAGCAAGCCATTGGTATCACACTTCAAGCTGGGTAAGCGTGCATGTGCCTCACCAGAAAAGGAGAAATATGGTATGTCCTTTATTCTATACTCATCTACAGTAGGGTATTTGAAGTATACAATCGTGTGCATAAGGCCAAATATTGATCAAGCTATTGGGATGGTGAGCAGATTCTTTTCAAATTCAGGGAAGCAGTGAAATCTTTTTTTAGATACTTGAGAGACACATCAAAGTGGAATCTGTGTTTTGGTAATGGTGAGCTACTCTAAAAGGTTTTACAGATGCAAATATGGTTAAAGATCTTGATGGTAGAAAATCCAATTCAGGTTTTCTATTCAAGTTTACAGGGTGAGTCGTTCCATGGAAATTCAAACAACAAAAATATGTGGCTTTATCTACTGCAAAAGTAGAATATGCAGCTGCAATGGAAGCTTGTAAGGAGATATTTTGGCTAAAAAGGTCCTTTTAAGAGTTGGATGTGATGCAAGAAGAATATGTGGTATTTTGTGATAGTCAAAGTGTTATTAACTTGAACAAAAATATTATGTATCATTCCCATACAAAGCACATAGACATCAAATATCATTGGTTGAGTTCCGTGATAGAAGAGCAACAATTAATGTTGAAGAAGATTCATGCAGCTTTGAATGGTACTGATATGCTGACTAAAGTAGTTCCAAGAAACAAGCATAAGCTTTGTAGTTTGCTTGTTGAGGTGTATCTCAAGTAGATGGTGAAGAATAATGTGTCATCCCTATATTTAGGTTGCAAGGGGGTTATTAACTGCCTATCCCTATTTTGAAACTTTTTGTGATTGAAGACGACTTTATAGTTCATAGGAATGACGAATAAGTGAAGACAAAATGGAAGAATCTCTTCAGGGGAGATACACAGCTGCGGAGAGTGCTACATACCTATGTCATGACTTACACGACTATATGGATCAATTATGTAAGTCTCTGTAAACATGTGAAGAAAGTATGTAGAGGTGCAGACATACACGGTCATATACACGATCGTCTATACGCCAGTGTGAAGATACATGATCATGTGTGGAGATCATCTAACTCACTGTAACCTTATATATTTGCAACTGCGGCAATGCTGGAAAGATATATGGTTACTTACACGACCATGTACGTTGCAGAAAAATTTATTTTGTGATATAAAAGAGAAAATAACATAGATTTTTGTAGAGAGTATGACCACAACGTCCAAAAGTGAGGAAAAGTAGGGAGAGGACAAAGAGTATTGTATTCTCATCCTTGTTTGAATGTTTTTAAGATTAATTTGAGAATTTTTTAATTGTAACATCAACTTTGGTTTCAATCCTAAAACTTTGTGAGACAGCGTATTATTTGGGGGTCAGAGATCAACTTTTTCTTTAAATTCTTATTAAGTTTAGTAGATTTATTTGTCAATTTGCCCTGTGGTTTTTTCCTCTACACTAGAGGGTTTTTTATGTTAAAATTTGGAGTTTGTTTCATCTTTAAAGTTTCTTATTCTCGTATTATTTCGCTACTGCAATTTGAAGAGTTCTTTCTTGTCATTAATATTTGGTTGATCTTTTAGAGAATTGTATATTTTTCTCCCAATATGCTAATAGTTTTACCAAGGTTCCATTTTGCTTGCTTCAATTCTATTAAGATCAAGTCAGGAGATAATGTAGGGCAAGAACTCAAAAATACCATTTTATTCTCACAAGGGTTTTCGTTATTCATTTCTTTGATTGCAAGACTTGGCATCTGATCATATGAGATGCCCACGTATCTCAAAGCTTCTTTCTATAGTTACGACTTCAACTCCCCGACAATTTTTGTTAGTTATTCCAAGTTCTTCAAGAATATTCAACGTTTCAATGGCCAAGGAGAAAAATTAGGGTTTCCTTTCAATGGTAGTCTAATCAGAGTCATTTTGCCTTAGAAAAAAATATAAAACTATTAATTTAAACTTTATTATAATTTTAAAAATATAAGAATTTCTCATAAATTTTAAAATGTTAGGATTTAATTTAATTTTGTTTGAAATTTTAGTTTCGAATAAAATTTTTATTTGATTTATTTAAATTTTAAGACAAAATAAACTTTGTGCCTAATTTAAGAACATAAACTTGAGTCAACACCAATAATCAAATAGGGAC
>JAOTBA010000056.1:128940-160664 GCA_025629845.1 Erythroxylum squamatum
ATATATATACATATATATGTATATATATATATACATATATATGTATATATATATATACATATATATGTATATATATATATATACAAAGCATCAATTGAAATCAAAACCAAAAACTAAAGTACCACTCTACCTAGCAACGACGACAAAGTTCTTGATGCGCGTCTAACAAACTGAAAAATAAAACCTAACTATGCATACGAAAATTTATAACAATGGTGAGAAGGAATTGTATCCACAGGGAATGCATGTGTAATGAAAAGAATCCGTGTTTAAGAAATAAAGAGGTTTGGATGGAGTCAAAAGATAAAATAATGAAAGCAATTTAATTAAAATAGTGAGAAAAATGATAAAATTGGTGATTGAGTTAGAATCTGATTCTCATTTCAATCTCAACCTACATACAAAAAAACATATCTCATTGTTTTGTTGTTTTCACACCTCTTAGAAACTATTAATCATAGGTTAATAGTAAGCTCTGTTAACCTCAATTTTCTTTTAGGTCTCATTTAATCAAAATAAGTTCTTTAACTAAACTAGCTATCGAAAAACTTAGAATAAGTTGTCTAGATTTAATTGGACAGTCGCGTTATGAACTAAAAAAAGATTAATATAGGAAACAACCACACAAGCTTAGGTCATTTAACCTAGGTTATGTTATCTCTGATGATTCAACATCATTAGTTTACCACAAATGAATCGAGAACACAACTATTACGTATTGTATTCAAGATTCTAGTAAAAGGTTTATATAAAAACAATCCAATGAAAGCATTCAAATCATTCTTACACAAATACCCAAATCAATAAGCAAAGAATAACATAAACAATCTCTAAAGAGGGAGAGTCAATAATACACAATAAAGAGATGCTCAAATGTGATCTTCGACTTTGATTTCACCTTCCAACTAAAAGGAAGAAGACTAGCCCTCCATAGATATCAAAGAAGCGAGTGTTTTGCCTTCTTTCTTATTCTAAAAATGATTCCGGCCTTCCTTTGCTACTTACATGTCTATTTATATAAAAAATTAGGTTTATAGAAAGATGTATAGTTGGATGCACGACCGTGTATCCAACCTTACATCAAATTAACGCCATTTTTGAATTTATAAATAACCGTGTAAATGGATGCACAACTGTGTATCTTACAAGTCATGTTGAATGCTTCATTTTCTTACATTTTCTTGTCCCATCTTCAATCTAATCCATCTTGTTCTTATTTCACAAAGACAAATGAGTTTGAATATCAAGAGGATGGCTCAAGGAACGTGCTTTTTAACTCATTTTAGCTCTTTTGCTTCAAACTTGTAACTAAAACCAATTATGAACCGAAATGAGTATCTTAAGCATTTTATTACTTGAATCACTAAGTGTTATAGAGTAAATGTATAATCAATTAAGCATACATCAATTCTTAGCTAAAATTCAAACCTGAAACTTAACATTCAAGTAGCCTAATATCAACTATATTTCTTAATTTTGGTTTCAGGTTTTAATACACTAGAACATAAGTTTTTGGTTACTAAAATTTTATGGTGAACACAAAGAATAGAAGGTAGGAATCTAGGAATCACACTTAGAAGAAAGCATCACACCTTTTATTTAAAAGCTTAAGTCTGTAGAAAAATTTCAGGCTGCTTATTCTTGGTGAAGAGCTAAATACACACACACACACACATATTTCTTATAACCCTTATTCTAGTAGGAAAGAGTTCCTAATTTAAACCTTATTATAATAGAAATTATATAAGTCCAAAAAAAGTCCTATACAACTAGGATAGCAAATCTAAAATAGAATAACATATACTACTACTTCCTATCTGATAAGGAATTCTAATACAATCTAAATTTCAGTCTACTTTGGTGTTAACTCAATTCTCAATCCTCATCCCACCAAATTAAAGATTGTGGTTGACTAATCTTTCCTCATTTATTTCTTTTATAGACTTTAATTTATTGTACATCAATTTTCCTCGACTTGTCTAAAGTCGTCCATGATGTAGAATGTGATAAATACTGATCATATAAGTATGGATTCAACTTCTAAAATTCAGATTCTAAAATTCAAGTACTACAGAAATCAATCTTCCTTTCCAATTGACAAGAAATTGTCGATATCCTCCATCTCTTGTGACTACAACTTGTTTATTGAGAACATCCTCTACTTCCTCTTTAGGATGAGGAGTGCCTGAAATTCTTTTAGCAATAGCAGGGCATTCCTCATCTTGTCCATGATAAATAGTTAAGTCCGCTACATTAAAGATATGATTTATTCTTATGTCACTTGGTAATCCAAGACATAAGCATTAACATTATCTTCTTGCTAAAATTATAAGATTTTGATTGTTAAAATTTTAGCTTATAATTTCAAGGTTTAACCACATTAGGGGTGTCAAAAATGGAACCTGAGGCACATCCTATCTTGTTGCAACTTATAGAATTACAAATATGATAAGATAGTCTCAAGGAACAATCGGTTTATATAAGAGAATAGTAATAGAAATGTGAATGAATACAGTGAGAAATGAGGATAGATATAATTATTATAATTATAATGGTTAGTTAAGAGGAATGAATGATTACTATTACCATTGCCAATGATTTGCTTGTTAAAATATTAAAAAATAAAAATTTGTCAAATTTTTGTTTTACATCAAAATTTTAATTAATTATATTTAACTGCTAAAAAAGAGAAAATATATAATTAATTATTTTTTATTAATCATATATTATTTAATTACTTAATTAATTATATCTCAATTAATTAATTATTATATTAATTAATTATATTTTAATTATATTTAATTAAAAAAGAAAAAAGAAGTAAGTCACTGTCGTGATAAGAAGTGTCACATTGTCATGCTCGTAAGACTTGCCCCTGAGTCAGGAATAAAACTCGTTCCTTTTAATATTTCAGAGGTATGGACAAATCCCAAAAGTCATACTGTATATAAAAATATTGTTCTTATAATCATAATATAAAACCAGCTACCTATTATTCATTTTATAACTATTGATTTATTCTAAAACTCATTCACTCCCTCAAATTCTATAAATTAAAAAATTATTATCAACGTTAAAAATATTCGAAGAATATTATTCTTGTTTATTTTGTCCAAAAGACGTTGGTAATAAATAAAATACCAATCAACATGTAAGAAATGAGGTCGCTCACCGGACCGACAGTTTAATCATGTCCGCAACTGTTTTGGGGTTGCTTAATATAAAACCGGAAATAAAATAAAATAGAGGTTGCTTCTGCCATTGTTCTTGTTCTGGAAGAAGGTGGTGAAATGGCAACTTTAACCGTTCCTCCAGTTTTGAGCTCCCCAAGAGATGATGCCATTCAACTTCACAAGGCTTTCAAAGGTACTTTCTCCTCTGCTGCCCTCTCTCAGATTTCATTCCTTTTCTCTTGCTTTGTGGCTGTTATGTGGTTTCTGGGTATCTTGAGAGCTTTCATGCCAGATTGATGTCCTGGGAAATTGTTTGAAGTGTACACGTTTGGTTTCCCTACTAGTTGCTGGAATTATTGGCTTGATCGCGGGCTTTAATTATTGGGCAATGCCCTTTTTTTGGGTTGCGGAGCGATACAGCGAGATATGAGATATGCAGATGGTGATGATGCAAGTCTGAGAGAAATAATTTATCTTTCCTAAGGATTGTTATTAAGTCAGTTTTTCCTCATTTATGGTCATCATTTTAATTTTTGCAACTTACCTATATTTGCTTCTGAATCCAATTGCCCCACATTAGTCCCTTGTATCAACGACCAACTACTTGTATTAAGAATTGAAAAAGAGGATGATACTTCTTATCCGTAGTCTTGAGAATTGTAGCAGATGGAAAGTAAAGTGCAATACGAACATTAAATTGGCTTACAAATCACTTCGATCATTACTTTTTGATATTTATATAAGAGCTTTACGATGCCTCCCTCTTAGTTTGGTAGATGGCCATTTGTTACGAAGTCACTGAGATAACTTTTTGAGTTAATTTACCTTGGAAATTAGATGTTCTTTTGTTCCGTTTATCTTTTTTTTTTTTTCATATACAGAACATATACTTCACCTTAGATGTGTCCATACATGTATCAATTGATATGTCTTTGTATGTACAAGTGCGTTGAATAGTGCCTAAATAGTAATACATTTTAGAAAAAGATTGGCTGATTCTAATAACATAAATGCATGTAAGAAAGTTCGTTGCTAATCCAAATCATAAATGTAGGAGTATTTCGGAATATGAACTTTCTGAAATGCTAATTCTGATGTTTTAATTCCTACTTTAGTGTAATTGTAAGATTTAGTGTCATTATGATCTCCCGAACAATTTATGTTTGTTTCTTTGTTGAAACATTTCATGTTATGGATTCTTTTATTGGAAAGAGTTATCAGAGGCGTAACAAGGAGGATTGAGTAAGCTGAATATGGCTAGTTTATTTGAAAAAAGATTTAGTCAATTATCTTTGCATGATTTATGTTATTCTCAAATCAATTTGGATAGAGTCTTTATTTCTTAGAAATTTATTTTGGCAAGTATTCTAAATTGAGTCTGTAAGCTTCGTTATAAGAAGCCAGCTACTTTCATGAATAAAGATATCAAACAATTATCAAGACACTTTCTTGGTAGGCAACTCCCTTGAGTTCCAAACATTGGGAAGAATCGAGGCAAAAGCGGGTTCGTTAGAACAAACCCGATTCAAACTCGTTCTAATTCCTGAGATTGTAACAATTTGGTATCAGAGCCAGAGACCATGGAGGATATGAAAGGAGAAATAGATGCTAAATTTGTTGTTTTGGAAAAGTCATTAGAAAAGACGATGAAAGAGCAGTTTGAGATAATGATGAAGTAATTCCAGGCGATGTTCGGGACAACACCGAGTAAAGGAAACGAGAAAGAGGCCAGTGGTGAAAGCACCGAACATGAAGCTAGCCGTTCAGACCCCCATCAGACCCGAACTGAAAATTCCAGGAGGACAGGTATGGTTCCTCGCTACACCAAGTTAGATTTTCCGACCTTTAATGGGTCTGAAGATCCGGCGGGGTGGCTTGACCGGTGTGAGCAATTTTTTGACAATCAAAGGACTGCGGAGGAGGGAAAGGTTGGCCTGGCAGCCTACCACATGAATGGTGAGGCTCAAATTTGGTACCGTTTAATAGCAAAGAAGGGGAAGGTATCGAATTGGGAAAATTTGAAAAAGGCGTGCACAGTCAGATTCGGACCTCCCATCCGTGACAACCCTCTCGGGGACTTGGTGGACCTGAAACAAAGGGGGTCGGTAGAGGAGTACCAGCGAAAGTTCCAAGAAATATTAGCAAGAGCAACAGATGTTGAGGAGAAATTATATGCAAATTTTTTTATCGCAGGTTTGTCTCCGGAAATACGAATCGAGTTGGAGATGCAAAAACCCACTGATCTAGATGAAGCGATGAATATGGCCAGGGCATTTGAAAAGAAATTGCAAATTACGCAAACGTTTGTGGGGCAAAAATCAACATGGACAGGGCAAGAAGCTGCCACGACAAAAGGTTATAATTCACCTAAAATGGCGCCAACGGGTATCACAACTCAAGCTAGAGGATCGACGGCTAGCAGGGCTAATTCGGTGCCGTGGAAACGACTCTCACCTGCGGAGATGGCCGAGAGACGATCCAAAGGGCTGTGTTTTAATTGTGATGAAGCTTATGAGATTGGCCACCAGTGTAAAAAATTATTTAGCTTGATCGTGGATGTAGAGGAGGAAGAAGAACCACCCGATGAATTCCGCAACTCTTATCCGACTTTCGAGCTTGCGGACAAGCTCAATTTCGAAGGGGAGGGTAATGTTATGGATTCTTTTATTGGAAAGAGTTATCAGAGACGTAACAAGGGGGATTGAGTGAGCTAAATATAGCTAGTTTATTTGAAAAAGATTTAATCAATTATCTTTGCGTGATTTATGTTATTCTCAAATCAATTTGAATAGTTTTTATTTCGTAGACATTTATTTTGGCAAGTATTCTACTGCCTTTGAATTTGAGTCTGTAAGTTTCGTTGTAAGAGGCCAGCTATTTTCATGAATAAGGATATCAGACAATTATCTAAACACTTTCTTGGTGGGCAACTCCCTTGAGTTCCAAACATTGGGAAGAAAAATCGAGGCAAGAGCGGGTTCGTTAGAACAAGCCGATTCAAACTCGTTCTCATTCCTGGGATCGTAACACTTCCATATGCTCAAGAGTTTTGCTTATGCTTAATATGTTGGCTCCATTCTTTCTTACGCTTTCTCTTAGTGATGACCGGTGAAATGATCTGTTCAGGATGAGGTCTTCGGCGTTTTCCCCTTAGTTTTGCTGCATCAGTTAATGGAAATGTTGCGTAACCTTTCCAGACCCCACGTTATCCTTGCTTGCTTATTTTAAGGGAAATGAATTTGTTAGTTGAAGACTCGAGTGCGTCGTTGATAATGCTCTGTATTATTGGTGGATGATTATCCAAATGATGTGATATTTGTGGACATAAATGAGAAACAGGAGAGACCCATCAGATCTTATCTCCTTTCCAACCCCACAACAAGAGATTGTTAGGAACTTCCTATCCATTTCTGTGATCTTCAAATTGTTTGTCTTTCTGGAGAAACATTCCATATTCCAAGCAGAGATTGAGAGCTGAAAATTAGAAAACTAGTGAAGAAAGTGAGCTAGTTCTTGCTTTAAGCATGGTTCACAAAACTATTACTAGACAAGGAGGAGAAGTGTGAAATGAGCTAAACACTTCAGAACTTAGAAAGCCTAAGGCTCAGGACTAGGGGGGCCTAAGGATAGAACCTAGAATCCTATGAACCACTAATAATGATTCAGTGATCAAACTCAGACTTAATGGTTTAGTTGATCAACTAAAGGCAAGCAGGCCATGTGTCTATATTTATGAAATCATCCATCCCCCATGGATTAGTCCTTTAAGTTGTAAAACAAATGCACAAAATCATCTATCTCAGTTAACTGGTTTTTATTTTATTTATTAAATTTTATTCACACATAATAAAGGTCTAAATTGAGGCCTGAATTGCTTACAAGTCATTACTAATGCTTTACAAATTAGACCAAAAGATAAATCGGTAAAATAAAAAAATTATGATTTAAAAGATTTAACAGGTATTAATTCTTCGTAAAAGTGGTTAAAAGATTTAATAAACTGAAAATATTAAAATATAAGTGAAAAAAATTATCATAATTAATTAGTTTATAAAAAATAAATTGATTAATTTTTAATTTAAAAATATTTAATTAAATTGAGGGATCCGGCTAAGAAAACGAAAAGAACATGGGAAAACGGAATTGACGCGTTATGAGCTGTTTCGCTGGGGAAAAGGAAAAGACAAGACCTCTGGGATTCCCACCGAAGTTTACACGTTGTATTGAAGTAGGTCAAAGCAAGCATGCATCGAAAGCTTCTCTAAACGGTAAGGAAGACTTAATATCTAAGTAATTAGCAGCCCTTAAGATCTGGATTCAATTTGTTTATAAGGATTAGGTCAGATGGAGATCATCCCAAGAGACAGTTTTAAGAATATATAGTATAATACTAAACTGTTTGTGTTTGACCAGCTTCTTCTTCTTCTTCTCTTCTTCTAGGTTGCTTCTAAGTTCAAACTTTTGCATAATGTGCTGGCGTGATGTTGTTTGTTTGCTTTCAAGACAAAGATTCGTATTGCTTTTCGATATGGATAAACTATATCTAACTTTTGTAATAAGTTATATTAATAAATTATTTAATGAACCAATTATGCATTTCTTAGGAAATACTTAAAGTTTTCTAATTGGGTGCAATAATAACAACTAGGTGAAAGTCTCGCCAATACACGAGATCTAGAGAGATTCAGTAATATGTAATTTTATTTGTAATAGATAAAAATGCTATTTTCGATAATTTTTGAACTAATATGGTCAAAACAAAAAAAAGGAGTAAATATGTCTTCCATTCTTAAACGAATCACAATTATCAATGATTAATCAGTTTGATCGATACAATTATAAAAATTTTAGATTATTTAATTTACGGGTTCAATTTATCTTATTATTATTATTAAAAATTAAACAATTTATTCGTCAGTTTTAATAAATTAAGTAATTTTATAAATAATAATAAATAGTTAGTTTTTATTTAACTTTCTTTTTTTCTAGCCAAACTTCTTCATTAATGAGCAAAGGTAATCTCCTTCTTCAATTTTATTTCAAAATTTTTAAAATTTGTTCAATTTTCACTGTATTCCAATTTTACCGATGATCTAATATGAATTAACCCTTTTAAAATTTTAATATTACCATTTTCATTTTCAATATAATTTCAAAACATTGATAACCACAAGTAACATTAACATTTCTAAATGATTTAGTGAGTTTCATTTCGTTTATGATTGGAGTTAAAATAGGAATGACAAACTGAAAACGAAGAGAACAAACTAAAAACGAATGCGCAAGAGTATTGAGAGAACAAACTAAAAACGAATAACTAGAGTGTTAGGAGAACAAACCGAAAACGAAGGATAAAGGCATCATGCTAAGTAAACTAATATAGGGACTATATTATATCATTTTTTTGAAACGATATTATTTTAGTTATGTGATTAAATGACGCTATTTCATTAATCTTCATTATTTGTATTAATTTTGGCTTACGTGTATTAATATTTAAGGTTTCTAAAACACGTGACAAGCTACGTTAGCAAAGTTAACGAAGACATTAAAATCGAGCTAGAATTAGAAAAAATTGCAAATTTAGACATTTAATTGTTACGTTTAAATTTTAGGTTATAATTATAAAATTGAGCAAAGTTTAAGATATTTTTAATTAATCTAAATGTTTTATTTATTTATTAAAAAAAAAATTGTCTCGTCTTTGAACGAGTGTATGTCTCTCGTTTTAAGAGTTCCAAAACTCCCGGAAACAACAAGAAAGCCGTTTCATTTCAAAACTTCCAAAAAGCTGCAACTGTTTCACCTTAAAATCTGGTAATGACAAGGCCGATTCAATGTATATAATATCTAATAAACAGAAGGTTTGAATTGAAGAGAAGAAGTCATAATGAGATGATACGTGTGGGACACTTGTCAAGACTTCCCCTCAATTGATAATGACATTTGCTTTGTGTTGACATTTACGTAGGAGAAAAAAACTTAAATCGGCCGGCCTTGAATTAATCGATCTTTTTATCTTTATTAGAAAAATTTTTAATTTTTAAAATTTTTAGTTTTTATTTTTTAAAAAATTTTAATTTTTAAAAAAATTAATTAAAAATAATAACCAATGTTTTAAAAATAAGGCTAAAAGTTAAACCGATAAAACAAGAATTTGAAGATTTAATTAGTATTAGATTATCGTAAAATCGGTTAATAATATAATAAAATTAAAAATTTTGAAATATTATTAAAGGAGATTATCCTTATTCATAAAAATTTAAAAATTAATTAAATATGAGATTATTAAATAAAAATTAATTAATATATTTCAGTTTATTAATTAATTAGTTTATAAAACTTAATTAATTAATTAATAAACTAATCAATTTTTAAAAGAACTAAAAAATTAACTGATTCAAAATTTTTACAATTAAACTGACTCAATCAGTTTTGTTTTTTAACCAGTAATAATAACTAGATACATACAATGTAAATATTAAATGTGAACTACTTAAATATTGTTTATATAATTAAATTTGATTCTTCAACTCATCCGTAATTAATTAATTTTGACGTAAATCAATAATTTATTATATTATTATTTATTAGTTTACATTTAATGTTCATATTGTGTATTTTTCATTGTCATTTTTAAATAAAATTTAAGAGAATTTTTTCTGAAAATTTGGAAATTAAAATGAGTCTTTATGGTTTTTTAAATTAAAAAATCTATTTCTTTTATCCTTCAATATATATATACACTCAATATATGTTCACGCGGTAATTCGGTATGCTTGCATCCCATGTTTCATTTCTTACGTTTTATTTTATTTTATTTTATTATAAGTAGCCGACCAAATATGCCGCGCTGCATCAGCTTCCCTTTCCCCACATGAGCCATCTCAAAAGCCCTGTCTATATATATTATATATACATAGACATCATCAAATATATCTACACATCTGTACAAGATCTATTCATTTGTTGAAATCATCTTGTTCTTCATCTCTTAACGTACGTAGCTCTCCAGGCTTCTCCAAGTTCCTAGCTATTCTTAAAACTTTTGGTGGGTTTTTTGGTTTCCCAGAAGGTTTTCTTTGTCCCAAGATGAGTCAGAATCAGGCTACAGGTAAAAGTTTCATCTCACTTTCTGTTTTCTTTTCAGCTCCAGTATCGTAAAGATGGTTTCTTGTTGAATATCATTCACCAAGTAAAGAACTTTCTTCCTGATTCTTGAACTTAGCACTTTGTTTTAGTTAGTTCTATAGTTGATGAAATCCTTTGGTATTGTTGAATTGATTAGATTTAACATGGAAGAGAGTTAAAACTCAGAAGTTAGCATTCTGTCGATAATTTAAAGAATTGAAGAGTGTCTGAGCTCTGATTATTATCAACTGTTAATGCTTATGGATTGAAATATGTTTGACAGCAGCATATCCACCACCTCCGGCATCAACCGGACCATATGTAGTTCCACCGCCGGCAGGTTACCCCACCAAAGACGATCAACCCTACACTCAAAACCCTGTTCCTGTTCAGACAAAATCCAGGGGTGATGGCTTTTGGAAGGGATGGTAAGCTTCAATATTTGTACTTTTTCTTTTGTTTTTTGGGTTTAAGGAGGTTGTTCTGTGATTAAAGTCTTTCCTTTTTTGGTGTATGCAGTTGTGCCGCCTTGTGTTGCTGCTGTGTCTTGGATGCTTGCTTCTAGAGAAGGAGGCAGAGAAGGTGGAGAATTCAGTTCCATTAGTGGTTTCCTTATACGTGTAGCTTCTTAAGAGTGTTTGATTTATTGATGTAATAAAAGAATAGTTTGTTAAAGAGTGGTTGATATGTACACGGATTACTCATAGTTGTTGACTTTTCTTTGTATAATGGATCACATTGCATTCGTTTTTTAATCTTTTTCTTAACTCTTTTTTTTTTATTTTGTTCATTGCAACTAAATACATTTCTGTCCTCAAGACGAAGATAGATTTTTCTATTCTGTTCATCGCAATCAAACATTTCATTGTCTCTAATTTTTGTTCTGTTTCGTCTCTAAATTTTTGTCTCGTTTCGTCTCTACATGTTAGAGACAGTAACTAAACGCAACGTTTGAGATAAGCTGACGGACATATCTTTTGTTAAATCTCATCCACATATTTACATAAAATTTATATAAATATATAAATAAAATTAAATATCAGAACACCCTAATAAAAACAGGATATTTCAACATTGTTAGACTTGATACTCATGTGGACCACTTTCATGAGACTTGGCAAATTGGCCTCAACTTATACTCATGTGGACCATTTTTATTAGACTTGGCAAACCGTCCTGAACTTTTGCCCATGTGTCCCATTTTTCTATGAGACTTGGCAAACTGGCTTGGGCCTGAACTTACTTGACTAAGTTGGGCCCAAAGTTAATTGTCAGGTCTACTTTGATATGGCTTTGGGTTGTGTTTTTAAACTAATATTTTAAAATATTGAGCTCTAAGTTTGACTTAAACTTGAGTTCTTCAGGTTTGGTATAATTCCAGACCCGACAATTTAAAAAAAAATTGACATTAATTTGCAAAAAAATGATGTTTTTTATTTTTATTTAAACATTTTTAAAAAATTTTAAGTTGGGTTGAGTCAGAATTTGAGCTGTCTGAATCGAATTGCCCCTCCTTTTGTTAGGATCCCAGCTAGAAATCCCTTTTCCAAGCAAGTTGGAACTCTTTTCCATTGTAAAGTGATAACCAACAATTAATATTTATGAACTAAGAATAGGTAGGGTAACAGATCAAGTTGGTTAGGTCGATGTTCTCTTAAAATGAACAGTTCAATGTTGTTTTGATTTTAAATTTTAGTAACAACGGCAACAACACTTCGTGAGAGTCTCACTAAAATACGAGATTTAGGGAAATTTAGTAAGATTTATCTTTACTCCTATCCTATTTGATAGAGATGTTGCTTTGATATACCCGCATATAATACAAAATAATGATAATATAAAAAATAAAAAAATACGTATACATAAAAATATAAAATATAACAAAACAAGAAAAAATAAGTAAATAAATACAAAAACTAAAAAAAGGCAAGAACAAGAATAAATCAAACTAGTAATTACAAAAAAAATTAAAATAAGTAAGAAACCATCTAAACTAAATGATGAGAAAAGAAGTACTAGGTAATCTAGAAATTAATATTAATTATAAACGGAAGATTTGAAGAAAAATATTTAAAGAACTTAAGAAAATGAAGGCGACCTTTTTATACGAGATCCTTTACCTGTATCCTAATCGGCCCGATTTCTTGGACTTATAATTAATCTAATTTGTATTTATTTTTGTAATTATATATAATAGAAAAGAGAATTTTAGACAATTGGGCCTCTCTATTCTCATTCCTCTCAGAAACCCAACCCAAAGGACTAATTGAAAAGAATAATCTAGGGTTTTGAATCGCCCCTCTTTATGGGGCTATATAAATTCACGTTTTAGGGTTAGAGGAAGTAAGAGAGTGAATAAGAAATGGTGAAGTTTCTCAAGCCGAACAAGGCGGTGATCCTCCTCCAAGGCCGCTACGCGGGCCGCAAGGCTGTCATCGTCAAATCCTTCGACGACGGGACCCGGGACCGCCCCTACGGTCACTGTCTCGTTGCTGGCATTAAGAAATATCCCGGAAAAGTGATCAAGAAGGATTCGGCTAAAAAGACGGCCAAGAAGTCTCGAGTGAAGTGCTTCATTAAGCTGGTGAACTATCAGCATCTGATGCCTACCCGCTACACTCTCGATGTGGATTTGAAGGACGTGGTCAACGCGGATGTCTTGCAGAGCAGAGACAAGAAAGTTGTAGCGGCGAAGGAGACTAAGGCTAGGTTGGAGGAGCGGTTCAAGACTGGAAAGAACCGGTGGTTCTTTACCAAGCTCAGGTTTTGAGCTGGTGGTTTGGTTTTTAAATGCTCATCTTTTTTTGTTCGAATATTTTCAAAAAAATGAATTTTGTATTGGATTAAGATGAAGATTGAGGGGACATTTTCCTGATCTGCTATGTTTAGAGTCGATATTTTAATTAAAATTTCTTATAACTAACTTGCTGTTAGTTTGGTCTCATTATTGGAATGGTTTTGGCATGGTTCTTGATGTTCTTATCTAGTTGATTTCTGGGGCTTGTTCATATGATTTTCACGAATAGTTATTCATAAAGAGCTTTTGATGGGTATATCACTAGATGATGCTGTTAGATTTAGGTAAACAATAGGGATTCATTTCATGCCAATATGGCGTTGGTTGGTTGATCTTTTTGGTCTTAACAACTCATTTGAACTTCATCTTTGTTCTCAGCTGTTTGTTTTGGTGTGTTCCCGAGTATTTATTTTTTCTTTCACAATGATGTAGATTTCTATATAACAAGGCCTTGTGCGTGTTTGTATTAAGGTATTGATGAATGCCTTATGATATTGATATGACAGTAGTTCTGTCTCTGGCCTAAGTTTTTAGGAAATTTTTATTTCCAAGAACAATTAGCATAGTGAAAATGCAGAATGAGCAAGCCTTTGTTGGCATTATGATGCAAGAAAGCTGTGGCGTCAAGTCTCAAAGAGGCAATGGATTATCTAATGTGTTAGAGGCTTGGATGTTTAATGAAAGCTAGGTTAAAGCAGAATTAAAATGTTTGGTTTCCAAGTTATATTTTGGTAATGTCAATTGGTTGATCCATGCTTGAAAGCTGCTTTTGAAGTTTCCAATGGCACAATTCTGAAAGTGTGCTAAAATACTGGGACTTGATGCAATTTGGTCCCTCTCCACCCTGTTGGTTCTAATACATGTCCTCTATAGTTTGAGACAAAACTGAAGCTATTACAAAATACAAACTTGAGTCTTTGGTATGAAGTTAAAAGATCTAACCTGCAGCTATAGTCCTGACTCCTGAGGTATGGCTCTGTCAACTTAGCCTTTGACAAAAGCACACGGATGTCATATTCAGAGCCAAGGGTAATTACATTTGTTACATAGTTGTTTCACCTGTAGTTGTATGGGACAAGAAGTCTGTGATGTTAAGTCATTGTGCTTGTCATCCCTTACGTTGACCGTTAGAAGCATGTACATGTAAATCTTATGTTGCATGTCGACGGAAGGGCATAACGTTCATCTTAAGCCATGATTTATTATTAGTTGCGTCCATTGCCAAAAAACATCAATCCAGAGCTTTAGTAGTACATAATCTTATCTAGATAGCTTGTTTTCATAATCGGGCTTTGATTTGGAATAATTTTCAAATTTAGTCTAAGTTCCCACTAAGAACATTACTAATCTCAAGTGTTAATAATAAAGCTTAGTTACACCATTAGTCACATTAAATTTCTTATTAAATTTGCAAGTAAATGTTGAGTTCCTACATTTTGTAGTTGTTCATAGTCTTCTTCATAATCTACACAATTTCAGACATTTTGTAAGTTAATAATTAGTTAAATATGCTTTACATAATAAAATTATAGCTTTAATTACTTTAACCAAAATATAATTACATTGTTAATTAGGGTTTAGTTTAATATTTAATAAACCACACCAATGTTTGGGACTTAGTTAAAACCATGTTTTTTTTGTTTAATTTTTTTAGGAAAATAAAATTAATCTAATAAAAAGAACATTTTACATAATTAAATATTGTTGTCAGTAAAAAATAAATGAGGTGAAAAATATAAACTTTCCTTATAATTTAAACATTTTATATAATTAAATCACCTGACTTTTAAAATTCTAAAAAAAATCATTCTAATTTTCAGTTTTTGAGAAAAACCTCTTCTTTAAAGTTCGGTTAAAATATAACAACAAAGCACGTGCGGTATGAATATTATAATTAAATTAATTAAATGTCACTAATATAATAATTTAAATCAATTATTAAACTCGAACCAAATCAGTTAAATTAGAATTAAATTAATAATTATTAATATTGAATTAAATTACTAATTATTAATAATATTAATAATTATTAATTTAATTCAATTTTAATTAGTTCAGTTTAAATTTATAAGTTGAGTTGAATCGTAATATATATAACATTTGATTAATATAAGTATGATGTTCATAATGTGTATATTTCGTTATTATTTTTTTATAAATGCCTAAAAACTAAAATTGACAAAAAGCGTTTTGAGAATTTTAAAATTTTACTTTGAAATAGAGATATCAATGAGTCAGAAAGGGTTCGGGTTGCTACTGACTGACCCGACTGGACCCCGAGCTAGAGTGACCCGTGGCTCGGCTTGTGGCTCAACGGACCTAGATAGGCCTACCTGTAACCCTACCCACCATATTTTTCTTAAAGAAAAACGTAAAAAATGACACCTTTTTTCTCGTAACTCCGTTATTACTACAAAAACGACATCTTTTTTGACAAAGCAATATCGTTTTTGTAGCAATAGTCAGGTTACGAGCCAGGCTATGTTTGCTTGTGACCTGCCTGATCTCGGCCCATGACCCGTTTAGGTCGATCATAGACAACTTGTGATCCAGTCAACCGGAGCTAAAATCGAGCCAAGTCGGCCTTTTCTTACATCCCGTATTTCGAAAAAGTCTTTTTTCTTTTACTCAAAATAAATGATGTCAATATGAAAGGAGTATTTTAAGACAATCGGGCCTCTCAGAAACCCAACTCAAAGCTCCGGTTGAAAAAAAATCTAGGGTTTTAAATCGCCTTTCTTTATGCGCTATATAAATTCGCGTTTTAGGGTTAGGGTTTAGAGAGAAAGTAAGAGCGAGCAAGCGTGAATAAGAAATGGTGAAGTTTCTCAAGCCGAACAAGGCGGTAATCCTCCTCCAAGGCCGCTACGCCGGCCGCAAGGCTGTCATCGTCAAATCCTTCGACGACGGCACCCGGGACCGCCCCTACGGTCACTGTCTCGTTGCTGGCATTAAGAAATATCCCGGAAAAGTGATCAAGAAGGATTCGGCTAAAAAGACGGCCAAGAAGTCTCGAGTGAAGTGCTTCATTAAGCTGGTGAACTATCAGCATCTGATGCCTACCCGCTACACTCTCGATGTGGATTTGAAGGACGTGGTCAACGCGGATGTCTTGCAGAGCAGAGACAAGAAAGTTGTAGCGGCGAAGGAGACTAAGGCTAGGTTGGAGGAGCGGTTCAAGACTGGAAAGAACCGGTGGTTCTTTACCAAGCTCAGGTTTTGAGCTGGTGGTTTGGTTTTTAGATGCTCATCTTTTTTTGTTGGAATATTGTCAAAAAATTGTATTTTGTAATGGATTAAGATGATGATTTTTGCATAATGATTGTTCAAGGTGGATTTTGTGTGCACATTTTCCTGATCTGCTTTGCTTAGAGTCGATATTTTATTTAGAATTTCTTATAATTAACTTGCTGTTAGTGTTGTTTGATTATTGGAATGGTTTTGGCATGGTTTTAGAGTTTCTAGGGCTTGTTCATATGTGCTAAGTATGATCTTCATGAATAGTTATTCATAAAGAGCCTTTGATGGGTATATCATTAGATGATGCTGTTAGATTTAAGCAAACAATAAGGACTCGTTTCATGCCAATATGTCTTTGGTTGGTTGATCTTTTTGGTTTTAACAATTCAATGGACTTCATCTTTATTAAGCTCTTTGTTTTGGTGTGTTCCCCGAGTATTGATTTTTTCTTTCACAATGATGTAGATTTCTATATAACAGGGCTTTGTGGGTGTTTGTAATAGGGTATTGATGAATGCCATTAGTGAAAATGCAGAATTAGCAATCCTTTGTTGGCATTATGATGCAAGAAAGCGTTTGACTGAAGTCTCAAAGAGGAAATAGATTAAGTGTTGTAGGCTTGGATGTTTAATTAAAACTAGGCTAAAGCAGAATTAAAATGTTTGGTTTCCAAACCATAGTTTGAGACAATACTGAAGCTATTACAAAATAAAAACTTGAGGCTTTGGTATGAAGCTAAAAGATCCTCTAACCTGCAGTTATAATACTGATGTATGGCTCTGTCAATTCAAGCTTTGACAAAAGCACACGGACGCAATATTCAGACCAAAAGGTAATCACGTGTTTCATAGTTGATTCACTTTTGAGAACTGCGCATTATTGAACTTTCTTTGGTGTTGTAGTTGTACATAGTTGTTTCACCTTTAGTTGTATGGACAAGTCTCTCAAGTCATTGTCCTTGTCTTAAGTCATTGTGCTTGTCATCCCTTGTCAATTTTTAGAAGCATAGACATGTAAATCATACATTACATGACAATGGAAAAGCATAATGTTCATCTTAAACCGTGATTTCTTAGTTGATTCCATTGCTAAGTCATCTGAAAATAGGTACTGAGACCTCTACTTTAACAAATTAAAGCATTTGGTTGAGGTCATTTGCACCTCTCTAAACCTTGTATTTGATAGGATTTTTATTGAATTGTTGTTGTTGTTATTGTTGTCGTCGTCTTTGCCGGTACTACAAATATTTTGATTCCAAGTACTCAAATCTCTAGTTAACTAATTTAACTATATGATTCCAACTGTCAGATGCTATGGAACTTTGATCTAGAAACCGTGTTGTGCAATATTTTCAGGAAATAATCATATGCCATATTCGGATTCTTGTCTTAACATCAATAAGAAGTCCAAAGTTTTGAGTGTAATAATGTCATTAACTTGTGATTGATTAATCAGTGTAAACAAGTTTAAGCCGAAAGTGAGCAAGTTAATCTCAATGGACTCTATTCATTTCAGACAAACTCTGGTGAAATATATTAATTGGACTTTACTGTCTCATTGTCATTCCCTAAAATGGAGGGACTTAAAGAGAAATATGAGTAAGCCTATAAAAATTAGGGGAGGAGGACCGACCTAACCACTAATCAAAATTAAGGGTGGCAAAATAATACTCAGTGCAATCCGGTCCGACTTGGTCTAATCCAATCTACTTGAATTGAATGGGCTTTAATCATATATAATTTATGGTTTCGAGCTTAAAATTTAAATTTTTTATATAAAACAACATTATTTTAAAAAAAAAAAAAAATTTGGTCGAATTTGATCGAGCTCGTACTTGAGCTTGAAGCCTCGGGCTCAATTGAGCTTTAGGCCGAGCTTCGGACAGAAAATGAAAATTTGAGGCAAGCCCGACCCGATTCGACCCATTGCTAACTCCTTATCCCCTGGACCAAGACGAATTTTGATGCTTACCCAAAATAGAATCCTATGTGTACAACATAAAGATCACAAACCTAACTCCCATTAATTAATTACTTAATTTAATTAACTAATCATTGGTCTTTTATTAAATTTATAATATCAATAATTTTTAAATTAAATCATTATAATCCCAAATCAAACGGACTAAATGACACGCCTAAACGTAGGGAAAGAATACCAAAAACGACAACCAATCTCAATTCCTTCTTTATAAACTGAAGAAAAGTTGCGCAACTTTTACCTGAATTTTCCCTCACTTTCTCGCTGTCCAAACGGACCAACTGATCATCACCCGCTCTTTTTTCTACTCTGACACATCTCTGCACATACATCTCTTGTCCTTCTCTGCAAGATTTGTCCCTTTCGCTCGAAATATCCTTCCTCAGCGAATCTCTCTCGCCCACGTACCTTTTTTCTGTTTCGATAATGATTCAAAGCTTAGTTGCTCAGCCTACTATCAACTGTGATTCATCTTCTACCCCTAACAATCCTGCCTCCCCCATGAAGACAAAGCGCGGCGACAGAGACGGAGATTCCGACGACCCTGCCTCTAAACGTCCAAACTTCTCCGCCGAAGCCTCCGTCTCTGGTGAAAAAACCGCCGCAGAGGAAGACTCCACCACGGTCGTTGAAGGCGGCGAGTCCACTGGCCTGAGACTTCTCGGCCTTCTCCTACAATGCGCGGAGTGCGTCGCCATGGACAATCTCGACGACGCCAACTGTCTGCTCCCGCAGATTTCAGAGCTCTCCTCTCCGTTCGGTTCCTCGCCGGAGCGAGTCGGCGCGTACTTCGCTCACGCGCTGCAGTCGCGAGTGGTAAGCTCATGCTTACGTACCTACTCTCCTCTAACCTCCAAAGCTTTGACCATAGCGCAGTCGCAGAAAATCTTCAACGCTTTGCAATCATACAACTCGATCAGCCCGTCTATCAAGTTCTCTCACTTCACTGCTAATCAAGCCATTTTCCAAGCACTGGACGGAGAGGATCGTGTCCACGTCATCGATCTCGATATAATGCAAGGCCTCCAGTGGCCAGGATTGTTCCACATCCTCGCTTCCCGGACTAAAAAAATCCGATCCGTTAGAATCACCGGGTTCGGGTCCTCCTCCGAGTTGCTGGAGTCAACCGGAAGGAGACTCGCCGATTTCGCAAGCTCACTCGGTCTGCCGTTTGAGTTCTTACCACTGGAGGGCAAAATCGGAAATTTGACAGACCTGAGTCAACTCGGTATTAGACCTAGAGAAGCTATAGTGGTGCACTGGATGCATCATTGTTTATATGATATCACGGGGAGCGATTTGGGGACGTTGAGATTACTGACCCTGTTGAGGCCGAAACTGATCACGACCGTTGAACAAGATCTTAGCCACGGCGGTAGTTTCTTGGCGCGGTTTGTTGAGGCATTGCATTACTACAGTGCGTTGTTTGATGCTTTAGGGGACGGCTTGGGTTTGGACAATGTGGAGAGGCATACGGTGGAGCAGCAGTTGTTTGGTTGTGAGATCAGGAACATCGTGGCCGTTGGTGGGCCCAAGAGGACGGGTGAGGTAAAGGTGGAGAGATGGGGTGATGAGCTTAGACGGGTCGGGTTCCAACCCGTGTCGCTGGCGGGTAGCCCGGCAGCCCAAGCAAGCCTGCTCTTGGGAATGTTTCCATGGAAAGGGTATACCTTGGTGGAGGAAAATGGTTGCTTGAAATTGGGTTGGAAGGACTTGTCTTTGTTGACTGCCTCTGCTTGGCAGCCGTCCGATTGAATTACTTTTGGGTTTCGGTTTGATGATCATTGATTCTTACTTAGTTGTCAATTCTTTTTGCAGGGGAAATTTTACTTTAGTTTTTGCCATTGATGCAAATTTTGATAAAGGGAAAATGAAGAAAGTGTAAATGTTCGTATCTTCTAGTACAAGAACTGGTATGATTCTGATTCCCCGGTTGGGGTTTTTGCACGGAAGTTAGGAGCAGAAGCTGATCAGTAGAAACAGAGACTCTGCGTATTTGTGTGTGTGGGTTTCAGTGCACTGTATAATTAGACTAAACAATAATTGTACAAGTGGATCAGTGGAAGTGGGCATTATTTGTTTAGCATTGGCACGGAGAAGAAAACAAAAACTGAACAAAAAGACGTTCGTTGTTTAGCTTCTTGATATGTACATGCAAGTCCCAGAGGTGCGTAGGGGACCAACCGTAGTAGGGTCCCTGTTGTTGATATCTCATCTAATGCAACTACCAGGTAAGAATGGACTTGTACTTGGATTATTCTATTCCTGTATATTCCAATGTGTACTCTTCATAATAACTGTGTTGCATCGGAAATAGAAAGTTGCGTATCACTTGATCCTCTTAAGATTTCGCGTTTTAAGAGGGATTCTAGATAGTCTTTTCAAAAAAAAAAGAAGAGGGATTCTAGATAGATGTTGTTGTTGATGTAATAACTTTGTGTTAAAGACTAGAATTTGGGGTTTCACATAAGATCTGCTTATGTTAGTGCTGATTCTCAAAATTTTAATGTGATCACGACAACGTTGTGTTTATGTTAGTGCTGGTTCTCACAATTTTAATGTGATCATGACAATGTTGTTTTCATTTTAGCTGTTAAAGATATAGAAAGAACAAAGAAGAAGAAGAAGAGGAAGAAGGATGGAGGTAAAAGAAACGCCATAAACGACAAGTAGCACAGCTAATAAGGTTCCACATGTCAAACAAGTGAGTCCACAGTTTTTGTAGCACTTGAAAGCTTTCCTTGTGATTGTGATGGGCTGTAGGACATTCATCACACTTTGTAAATTATGTGTTGTTGTTACCTTTTTTATTATTTTACTGATTTGGATATTTTTTATTTGATTTTAACTCAATTAAATTCAACATTGTTTTCATTATTAGCCCATTTTTTAATTTACAATAACGTTGGGAGTTAGAGATTATCGTTACTTATTGAATAATTTAAAATGTAATTAAAAAATTATTAAATAAATATTAAATTGTTTATTTTAATTTATAAGAATTTATTAATTTAATAAAACGACCAATTAATTAATAAATTAGTTAGTTTTTAACAACAAAGTTTATTAAAATAAATCGATTCGAAAAATTAAAAACTGAATTACAAAGTTAGTCGATACCTTGAACTCACTGAGGAGGAGTCGCAATAGGTATATTAGTAATTGTGTGGATAGAAAGAGAAATATCTGCAAGGATGTATTGGACCGGAATATGCCGGTCCTTTGGGTGTTCTTCAAGTTCTATCAAATGGGACAAAATTAATTTTCAAAGAGAATCTTTTTCCATCTCGAGATGATAATTATTTTTTCATTATCGGACTATCCATAGCAGTCATATCAACTCTATTTTTTAACCGTGATCAGAAGTTATGAAGAAGATTAATCAAAGTAATAAGCAAGACACTATCTTATCATTGAACACAAAACTGTCTTTAATGTCACAAAAATAATGGTATATCTCTTTTGGTGTACAAGAAAGGGAAGATCCTAAGTAACCTTAACGATGGTGTCAAAACTTTAACATTGTTGTTTAAGAAGCAACAATTTTGTACTCTTGGATCTTGTCTTCTTCAAGCTAGGGCTGTATTTTTTATGTACCATACGGATTATTACACAATTTAAAGATGTATATTTAAAATAATAATTACAAATTCTTTTATTATTGAGAAAAAAATAAAGCATGAAGAAGTTTTAAGAATTAGGTTTAATATTTTAATCCGGTCTATAGTTAATCAAATTACGAATTGAATCTGAATCTAAATGTCCTGATTGAATTAATTAATTATTTTTTATTAAATTTAAATAAAATAATATTGTTAAATACAAATTTTCATTATTAAAAAAGTATAAATAAAATTTGAGAATTAAGTTTGACATTTTATTCCAAATTAAAATTAATAAAATAACTCGAATTAATTGAATTTCGAATTAAGTTTGGAACTAAAATAATTCGACTAAATTAATTGAATATATTGTTTTAATAAACAAAAATAAAAATAATTCGTCAACGTGTGGAGTCTAAATAAATCTAATAATACGCAGTCTTACTCTTAATTTTTACTACATTAGAAATACAGATATTTATAAATTCTTTCACGCTTTACATCCATTCTAGCTCGTTAACTTCAATCAGGTCAAATTGAGTTAGGTCGAACCCGAATTAAAATGTCATCTCAAGTAACAAACCAAAAAATCTTTCAATAATGGGATTGAGATGATGCCAATATTAAAGTGCCCTTTACCTTCTCTAAATTCACTAAAAAATTAGGATAATTTTCTGCAAATTTGGTTTATAATTTGGCCAAATTTTTTATTGTGAACCCTAAAATTTAATCAATCAACTTCAATCTACTAAATTTCCTGATTTGATTTCACGTTTCCCTAACTTTTCCTGGCGGTCCAAGTGGTACCATGAAAATGGCTAGACAATGGACCCTCCTATTGTCTGTCAATCATTCAAAAGTGTTCCAACTTTTCAGGACATACTACAGTTTCTGGATAATCAATTTCATAAAAAACGAGCCTGTAAATTTTATCCAACATGTACAGATGCATGGAGAGTAAGGGGTGGGAGTGAGGATTGAGCAGACATGACAATAGATCAGATCGGGTTGAACTTGTCTAGGTTTGAACCAGATTTAGAATTTTATTTTTATGTTCGAGTTTGGTAGGAAACCCGATTAGACCTAAAACTATAGGCCTGAGTTCGAGCTTGAGTACAATCAGGCTTGAAAAGCTTGAAGCTCCCATCGGACCCTATTAAATTTATTTTTAAAGATTAATCTTGAACTTCTTTCATATACAAATAATGTAATAAAATAATGTCATTTTAATTAGTTTTAGACCTGTGAAACTCAATCAAATTCAACTGTGGACTGAATATAAAGGTTGAACTTTCCAATCAAACTTGAGTTCGAGCTAAATATAGAGCCTGAGCTCAACTTGACTTGTTATCATCTTTAACTGAAAAGGCACTTGAGTTAGCAAGAGAAGCTGATGTAGTAGTTACTCAAAAAACTTGAAACAAACTTTCATGAATCCAACATTTTTGGCTATGCATTGAAGTGAGGGAAAGGGGGCAAAACAAATTCCTTGACCAAACACTAAAGACCTAAGCTTGACTGGTATACAAACCCAGATTCCAGTATTCTGTGTATAAGCTTGCATGGAAGCGAGAGAATAAAGGAAAACTCAAAAAACCACAACCCAATGATCAGTACCTCTTCCCAAGAATTACACCAACAATGACAGACACCAAAGCCACTCCCAAGATGAACTTAATTGTCATGGCAGGTGAAGTCTCTGCAGTTTGAACCTGAGCAGTTTGAGAAGATTCAGCTTCCAACTTTTTCTTGCTCTTTCTTTTGGATGGAGTAGAAATGGTTGATCCAATGTCTCTGGATTTGATCTCCATTCCATCCTTGTGCTCCACGGTATTAACTGATTTAGCATCGGCAAGCTGCAGTTTCTGTTCAAGCTCCTTCAACTGCGTGTGCAGAACCATGACCTCTCTTTTTTTAGCTTCAAGTTCTTGAAGAGATTTCTTCAGGGCTGCTTCTCTTTCCAACTCTCTCTCAGAATTTGATTCCTAAAAGTTTGGAAATGAAAGGAAGTTTCTTAATCAAATCCTGTTGAAACATCATATAGCTTCATTTTAGAGTTCACCATACCTCGTCTTTATTAGCTCTCAACAGTTGTTCTTCAAGTTCCTTGAGATGGGTTTGCAAGGATGACTTCTCAGCAGCCTCTGCCCTGAGGCTCTCGCATTCAATTCTCAATGTGTTTTCATTTTCCTTCTGTTCTTTCAATTGTTCTTCAAGCTGGCTTATAACTGATTGAAGCTCCTTCTTTGCATTTTGAGATGTTTCATTGAGTAGATTGTTCTCATCCAAAACTGCAGATATCTGCAGAATCACAGTTTATTGCATCAGACGACCATAAAACAAAAAGTTAACTTTTCCGATACTACTGAAGGAAACAACAAGATTGACACAAGCCTGAGACTGCAGTTTCAGCCCTTCATCTGTAAGCTGCTTTGATATGTCTTCTATGGCCTTCTTTGAAGTTTGAAGCTGTTCATCTGCTTCACCTTTCTCACGAAGAACTGTGGAGAGTTTTGCTTCTAGATCACGTAGTTTCGATTCATATGAAGCAAGTTCCTGAGTGAGCTTCAAATTTTCCTCAGCTAGACCTCTGCTCTCCTTTTCCAACTGACTAGATTTCTTTTGAAATTCTTCGACAATGCTTTCTACATGTTTCAATCTAAGTAAAGTCTCTTCCACCTCGAGTTTTCGACCATCAGCAACTGCACATGCCTCATGAGTCTGTTGTTCATACAACTTTATTTGGCTCTCAAATGCATCTAGTTTCTCATTCAAATCTTTTGTTTCTTCATCTCTCTGAGTGAGTCTCTGAATCGTCTCTTGCAACTGTGCTTCCACTTGCTTCTTCTGAGCCTCAGTTGCAGAATGAAGTTCCAAGGCTCTAGAGTGCTCATCTGTTATTTCTTTAATTGAGTTCACATGAGAGGCAACTTGGTGGGCAGTGGTTTCCTTTTCGGAAATGGCAGAATTTAGCATTTCTTGAAGTTCATCAATCTTAATTCTAAGCTGATTGTTTGTCTCAAGCAAGATTTCGTTCTCTGCAGACGAGATAGAAACCTTATTTTCAGTTTCCAAAATCTGACTTTTTAGCTCTTCATTAGATGTTTCTAAAGAAGCAATTTTCATGAATGACAAATCCAGCTCTTCCTTCAGTGAAGTTAATCTCCCAGCTGCTTCAGCCACTTGATCTTCATACGACTTTACCTGGTCTTCAAGAATCTTCAGTTTCTCAGCCAAGGATTTTGCCTCAACATCCTTGTTATTGAAGTTCTCTGTGACTTCTCGAAGCTTGATATCAGAATCTCTTGTTAAGGATTCATGTAATGTTTCAAGCTCCGACTTTCTTGCAGTGGTATGCTCTAACATTATCTCTTGTTCTTTAAGCTGTTCCTCAGCCACCTTGAGCTTCAACAGCACATCACTTTCCCTCACTTCAACAGCCTTCAGACTGTTTTCAGCTAACTCTAACTTCTCCTGCACAACAGTTAGTTCATTCCGCAAGACTTCAACAAGATTCTCAGCTTCAGCCAGCTTTAAGCTTGAATTGCTTGAGGCATCTTCTAACTTTTTCTTTTCATCAGTCACTGTGTTCAAGCTTGCAATTAATTCCCTCTCCTTATCATTGGCCACTTGCAGTGTATTTTCAAGGCCTGATGCCCTCACTTGGAAATCCTCAAGTTCATATGAAACTTCAGATACCTTTTCAGAGTATTTCTTGCATTCTAATTCAGCATCCAGGCATTTCTTTTCTAGTGTACTTATCTGCTCCTCAAGTTCTTGAATCCTGTATTTCTCTGCTTCAAGTAACAACTCCAACTCCTTCACCTTTTTTCCAGTATCCTCTGCTTTGGAATGAGAATTTTGGAACAAATCCTCAAGTTCCAAGCTGCGGTGATGATTCATATTTGCTCGGTTCTCATGTTCAGCACATTTATCCATCGCGATCTTCAACTCATTCTCAAACTCAGAATTGCGTAATATTGACTTGTTTAGGGAAGATTCAAGATTGCTTATCTTTTCCTTGTATTCCAGCATCACACTACTCAACTGATTCTTTTCATCCTCCACCTGTCTCAGTGCAGTATTAAGTTCAGAAGTTTTTTGGGAAAATTCTTCGACCTCTCTCTCAGCGTCACTGTTTTTTAGATTGACCAGATTTAACTGTTGCTCAAGCTCCACAATCCTCTGCTCTGCCACAATATAGCGAGATTCTAGTTCTGTTAGTTGAGATTGGGCCTTTTCGGTTGATTCATTTGCAACTTTCATTAAATCCACAAGTTCTAAGTTCCTTTGGGTGGCTGTTGCGGCAGCAACTCCAGATTCATTGTGGAGGTCTTCCAGAGACTTCAACTTCTGTTCAAGCTCTGCATTGTTAGATAAAGCTTGGGACAAAAGAGTATCAACTTTGTTGAAATTCTCATCTGAAAGCTTCAACTTTTCCTCGAGTTCTTGGCACTGCTCCTTCACATGTGCTGAATTACTGGAGAGATCAGCCATAGCTGCTTCAAGAATGTCTTTTTCTTTAATTATTTTGGCTAATTCTTCCTGTATAGTTGAAACTTGTGTTTCCTGGGATTTTGCACCAGCTTCAACCAGTTCCCTTGCATTGACTTCTGCCTCCAACTTCAACTTGGTGGCTTCCAACTCTGAGGTCTTGGCTTGTAGATCTTCTTTAGTAGCAGCAAGTAAACTCTCAAGCACTGAGAGGTCACTCTTCACCTGAGATTCTGAGGCTTTCTTGAGGTCCAACTCCTGGTTCAATTCACTTAGAAGAGCCTCCTTTGAAGAGAGTCTTTGCTCTACATCTAGAACTTGTGCTTTTGAAAGTGCCAACTCTTCTTTAGCTGCTGAAAGTTCTGTTGTGGTGCTCTTAAGTGCTTCTTCAACTTTCTGGTTTTCTGCAATCTTTTCATATAGGCCCTTGACTTCCTCCTGGAGGGAAGCCATTTGATCTTCCATTTCTTTTGCACTCAGTTTTGCATCCTCAAGCAGCCTCTCGAACTCCAAAGCCCTCTGCATCTCAGTTTCAACATGTGAACCACTTTCTCTATGCAATTCCTCAAATTTCTTTGCCTCACCAACAGAAACTTGTAGCTCATTTTCCAAATCTTTCATTTTTTTCCTTGAGTTCTCAAGCTCAATGCTGAGGCCTTCAAATGCTTCTTTCACCTCAACCACTTCCCTGTGCTTGGCTTCTTGAGCTTGCATAGCCTCCTGCAAGTTGTTGAGCTGTGAACTATACTTCTCTTCGTTTTCAATTATCTGCTCTTCCAATTTCTTACGACTTAATTCAAGCTCCTCATATCTTCTTCCACTTTCCTCCAGCTTCTCCTTAGCAAGCAAGACCTCATCCTTTAGCTTTGCATTCTCAGACTCGGAATGTTTTGATTCCCCTGCAACTCTTTCCAATTCAAGTTCTAGTTCCCTTATCTTCTCTTGAGATTCTAGCAACTCTCTGTTAGAACCACTAAAGCTTCTTTCAATGGCACATGACTTGTCATCCTCTGCAGATGTTGACTCAGCTTTGTGCAATCCGCCTTTCACTTCGAGTGATTCTTTCTCCACTTTTATGAACTCCCCATCAGTTTCATCATCTTCTTTCTTTACTTCTTTTTGTGCCTGTGCCAACTCTCCATTAGCTACCTGTATTAATATTGTCCTAAGAATCAAAACCAGTTCCTACAAATTCTTCAGGGAGATTGGTATATTAAATATCTTTTACAATTTTGATAGCTAATACATGTTGTAAGTAATGGAAATTACTCCACATAACTAAAGCTGACAGCTACCTAGGTAGTAGAAATTGGAAATTATTGCAGGGATCACTGAGAATTAGACATAAAGGAGCATAAGATGTTGAAAGCAGGAAGAAATGATCAATATGACAAATATGATCCGTAGTAGTTCAGATATCCTCCTGCCGCAAATGGCACTAGAAATGCTTACCATAGAAACTAATGATTCAACAAGACCAGGTCAGATAAAAGCAGAAATATTAAGAACTTTGATAATAAACATACATAAAATAGCATATGCACTGGAGCTACAACGATGAACTTCCTATCTAATCAAAGAATTTACCTTGATAGGATCAGCTTTATCATCAATCTCAACTTTCACTGGTATCTCAGTACTAACAAGGGTCTCTTCCTCCATATGTATTTAGGCTGTAGCTCACAAGAATTGACTTCTGTAATCTTCACAAGTTCACAGTTAAGTTAGAGCCATATAAGCTAAAAAATTCAAGTAATTGGAATTTGAGGTAAAAGTAAACAGGAACATATGACATGTAGAACCTTGAAGATCTGATTTGATGATACAGTGATAAATTATTGAAGAAATTCAATGGCCTAGTAAAATCCTACTTATTTGGCACATTTGGTTCACATCAGACACCTATTTTTAAACAAACATTTCATTGAAAGTTAACCGAGCTTACTAATCACTCTCCAATACTATATTCCCTTTAAATTATTTGCTTTTTGAGCCTAAAACAATTAAGCTAGTATCATTATATAGCAAAGTAAAGTCACGAAGAGAAAAACAATGTAAAAAGTCAAGCGAGTTGGAGATGTTAATGTCAAGATGTCATCTTTGACGTGGTGCCAACAGATAAAGGCACTTTAACCGAGAACCCAAGGGGGCGGTAACATACCAGAATCAGATTATAAATAAAAAATTTGACTATTTAATTGTTTAATAGTAAAGAAGTGCTTTTTTTTCATTAGATAGTATACGATCCCCACAGTTGCATTGTAACAGCCTGTTTCTTTTGTCTTTTATATGCCGCCCCTAGAAAAAAGTGTACCCTTTACTTTTATTTTCCCAACGTAGAAAGATGTATCCTCCCCTTTTTTGGTTTCCCTCTTTAGTTTTAGTTCATCTCCAACATATAAATAGTTTTTTTAATTTGATCAACACAATTCTTTAAACCCAAAAATATGACAGAAAAGAAAAGGAAAGAGAAAGGGAAAAAAGACTACGATGAAGGACATGACTAGGGTTGGGAGTTTTGGTTTGGTTCTGTCTGAAATCAAGCTTGAGTTGATCGAAATTTATCATCTTTAATGTGTCATTTTGGTAAATGATCGAGCCGTCTAACCATATGTAAGAAGAATTGGGGCAGATTCATAATAGGTTGGACTAGGGCGAACTAGAGGCAACTCTACCTAGCCTGACCCATTACCCATCCTAAGCATGACAATTACAGCACAAGGGTAATGAAATTGAGAAGTACTGGTGGGTTCTGACTAAGTCATTAGCAAGGTCATGGGGGAACTTGATCATGATTCATAGTCCACAAGTTTTATCCAAATCACATCATTACTTGTGGGGAAGTAGCACTCATTATAGGTTATACATATTCCCAAGTATAAGAAGTTAATTATGCCACTAAGAAAGACAAAACTCTAATCAACACTATATTTATATATATAATAAAAAACTAATAAAATGAATCTAAAACTATTGAAAGCTAATATTATAAGATCATCTCAGACTGATATAGCATGTGATGGTATCATGTGAAACCATTAACTTTGTGGGTCCTAAGAACTATTGTTTTTCTCGTTTTCTTCTCCATCTTTTTTACTTTTAGTGTGTGTAAGTTGATATAAACCAAAGTGTACACAACAGCCAAGTAGACTCCTAAAAGCTAACTGCTTTCCAAAAACGTCATTTTCTTTCATTATCCATCATTGCATCTAGACCGTCCATCCACTTGGGAAAAAAAAAAGGTGGAATGCATCCATCAAATTAAATTGCTTCAACCCTAAAAAAAGACTTACTTCCAAATAAACCTTTGGTATCAAATACAAACTAATTATATCTCTCTGATTGCGGTAATACATAACCAAAAAAAGAGAAGGCATTGTTTGGGATGGCCATATTAAAGTAGGCATCACATCCCAATCCTTATCTCCTTTTTATTCTAAATCAAACCCCTAATACAAAGAAAATGGTCCCTACAAAACGACATATGGCATTCTCTACCCACTAGTCAAGCCTAAGCCTATGTGTTAA
This sequence comes from Erythroxylum squamatum, assembly GCA_025629845.1. Lineage (NCBI taxonomy): Eukaryota > Viridiplantae > Streptophyta > Magnoliopsida > Malpighiales > Erythroxylaceae > Erythroxylum > Erythroxylum squamatum. The sequence goes on from JAOTBA010000056.1 coordinate 158,886, forward strand.
ATCCTCATTATCTACATCATTAAAAAGATTGCTTACCACTAATCATGTATGCCAAAGTTTTAATTTTTCTAAAATTGCCTTTATTCATATATTACTACACCTTGTAATTTAATTAAATTTGTGTCTAGCCCTTTACTTTTTAGGATCTAGGGTCAAATCTTCTCAATTTTTTAACCATTCAAGAAGGAATAGGCATATAAAGATAACCCACTATTAAGTTTAACATTAAATGGTTCAAATTACAAGTGAAATCATCCTCCTATAATTATTATGATCATCATAATAGGTAATAACATAGGTAAAGGGGGAAAAAAGACAGAGATATCTCTCTCTAGTGCTTATCATAGATATCTTGTACTGCAATTGCGAAAAACGAGGGGTCATTAGTCGGTTTTAAAGGCACTAGAAACGCCAAGAAAATAAGGCAAAGTTTGTTCCTATAGCTGTTCAATCTCTCGTTTCACCTTTTGGTCTAAGCTTCTTCGAAGTCGTTTTAATGGAAACTGAACAATTAGCTAAGAAACAGAGTAGAGCGGATGAAACAAGAAGTTGACTCACATAACAATACTTAATAATCAAATCAAACAACAAATCTCATAAGTTATTATTGATTCCCGGAAGGATCTCATAAGTAACTTGCAAGTTTTTAATTCCTCCACCTAATCACAAAACCAAATTAATACGTGTAAGCTAAAAATAAGGTAGAAAGATTAGATTCAATTCCTTATATAGTATATTTTCTCGAACGATTTTTTTTTTTTTTTGAGTGGAAAGTCATGAATCCCTGTTTTCCGCGTATTGATGATCAGCGAACAGGTAGTGATCAAAATAAGCGGCATCTTTTGGCTTTTTTGGTTATTCTCTTATGATCGTTTCACTTTCTGTGAAAATCTCAAAGGAAAGAAAAAGATACAACTGACCACAACTAATTAAATCGCTGATCATTTCTATGATCAGCAATCATCATCACGCAAGGATCACTAAGATGTGATCAACCAGAGCAAAACCGAGACAGTTCATTTCTAAATCAGCAAACAAGGACAAAACAAAACAGGACAGAAGATTAGAAACCAGTTAGCGGATTGAGAAAACAGAGTAAAAAAACAGAGCAGGAGAGCTAAAGATTCAAACTTAAGACAGTACACTGTACACACATCAAACAAACAAGAAAAGAAAATCCCAGAAAAGAAAAATAGAAATAAATGGATGGGATCACTTGCCACGAAGAGATGAGAAGTGGGTCTGCTTGGGTTTGAAGATGTTTGCCAGTAAGAACAAGAAAATGGAATGAAGGTTTTTGAAATGGAAGAAGAAAAAAGTTGAATTGAGAACAGAGAGAATCTGTGAAATATAAAGGTGTACAAGAGGAAGAGTGAAGCCAACTTAGCTGTAGGTAGGTCCCTTCTAAGAGCAGGCCAGCCTTTCAACAGTGCCGGTCTTTCATGTGTTTAACCAGGTTTCTACCCCTAGGTTTCTTTGAGTCTAACCACGATTAGTAGCAGAGCTTTTATCAGCATAATTTTTTTAAGAACTTTTTTTCTAAGAAACCAGCTGTTTGGCTGTCATTTAAAAAAGAGTTTTTTTGAAAGATCTCTATACAATAGACTATTTAGCAACATAAAAATAAAAAATACTTTTAATTTTAACTATATTTTATATTGTAATAAAAATTATTTATGCATATAAATATTATTTATAATATATTAAACAATATGCAAAACACAATATATTAATTATTATATAATTTTAAACTGAAACATAAATGAAAATATATCTAAC
>JAOTBA010000056.1:160764-194501 GCA_025629845.1 Erythroxylum squamatum
AAAAATAAAAAATACTTTTAATTTTAACTATATTTTATTTTGTAATAAAAATTATTTATGCATATAAATATTATTTATAATATATTAAACAATATGCAAAGCACAATATATTAATTATTATATAATTTTAAACTGAAACATAAATGAAAATATATCTAACCAAATCTTTTATATGAATTATAAAATAAGTAAAACTAATATCAAAAATAAATATTAACAATATAAAAAAGGTCAAATAATATTATATAAATCTCAAAATAAACGTGAAGATGTGTTTGTGAGTATTATGAGAATTATGTGTAAAACATAAGAGCAAAAGGAACTAAAAAATATGCTCATTAATTGATCTGAAAATTCTACCTGAAAAAGTACTTTTTTGAAAAGCTCTAAATTTTAGCTTTTTAAAAAACTGTATTTTAGCTGCCAAAAAAGCTATATCTACTAAAAGTGTTTTTCATTTTCAGTCAATCACTCATTTTTCTTAAAATAAGCTTTTGTGGTGAAAAAAGTGCTTATTTATCCTCCAAAAGCTCAACTAAACAGACATTAAGAATGACAATGAGTTGGTTCCGGTCGGACTTAAGTCAACACCCATCCTGAACAAATTATGTGAAACTCATTTAATATTATTCTATCAAAACGATATCATTTTAATTAAATCAATTATGTCTAAATAGATTATCTTAAATTTAAATTTAATTTAAAATTTGCTTAACTCGTATTTAGATTGATTCGATACCGAATTAACTTACCGTTTCTAACCATGGTCTATTTATTCATCATTTGATGAATATTCCTTTTTAGAGGATACCATTCTTAGTAAAATTAGCTTTGATAATTAGGAAACCCTTTTGTTTTTTGTTTGGTGATTGCATAACTCTTTAGCTTAAACACCATTTGTTTTTCTTACATTCAAAATGCACAATGATTTCAAAGATGTGGAAATAGTAACCTAATTATTTTTTAATGAAAAACAAATAATGAACAATCCCAACTTATAAATTTTTATGGCATTATATAAAAATGATTCACAACAACAACAACTCAGTAAAAACTTATGCTAAAATGTGAGGTCTGGGAAGGTTCAGTAATTCGCAGTCATACTTTTAACTAATAAAAAGGCTGTTTAAAATGACCCACATAAAATGATATTACTATTATTAATCTTAAATATTTAATGAGTTTCTTTTACTTAAAATTCATAAATATAATAATTACATAGCCAACTTATATTTACTAACTAAAAGTCAAATATGCTAATATGGACGAAGAGAATGTAACGAAGAAAAATAAATAATCGGTTGACTTAAAAAGACAATACGGAAATTAAGGAGGAAAAAAAGGAAAAAGAAAAAAAAGGTTTATGCCATAGTCCAAATTTCGGCCGCCACCAAACCCAAAAGCCCACCGACCAAACCAAACCAAACCGCCCATTCCTATACGTGCAAAGATGACAGCTTTGTCTTTTTCTTTTTCTTGATGTTGATCATGACATGACCTCTTTCCTTTTTATTTTTATTACTTATATACCAAATCTTTTTTTAAAAGGTATTATTTATATTTTAACGATTTATAAAAAATTAATTTAATTATATCATTATTTTTATTAATGATGACAATTGGGCCAATCCGGCCCAAAGTCAAAGGGCTAGGCCAGGGTTTACCCGACCAGGTCATTGGTTGGGGTTGTCCAGGCCCGACCGAAAGCGACAAGGCAATTTTTCTTTAAAAATTGTAAATCGGGTCAGCCCAGACCCATCCTGACACATTGTCAATTTTAATTTTTATATCATTTTTTTAAAATTAATGTTATTAAAATGATATTCATTCTGCACCAAAATATTTTTATTAAGGATAACAATTGGGACCAACTCGGCCCAAAGTCAATAGCTAAGCCCATGTTGACCCGGCCACAAGCCGAGACTTCTTGGCCCAACCAGGACATTGGCAGGGGATGTCCAGGCTCAATCGAAAGAGACAAGACAATTTTGATTTAAAAAAATAGAAAATTGGACCCAACCTGACCCATTATCATTCTTAATTTTTATACCATTTTTTAAATTAATGTTATTAAAATGATATTACCAATATCACTCATTGTATCACATAAAAGTGGCAAAAGAGATCATTGTAAAAGTTTATTGAACTTTTTTATTATAAAATATTAAAATAAAAATAACATTTTTAACAATGTTTAAATATTTAAAGAAATCATTTCTTAGATCAAGTTAACATTTAGTAGATTCAAATTACTCAATTATGATATGAAATCAACTAAATTTATGATTTATAAGTTAAAAATTTTCAAGAACTTAACTCAATTAATTGTATAAATTTATATTTAAACAATAATTTATTTTTGCATTTGACTATTATTTTCTTTCAATCATTTTCAATTTTTTTTCTGTGGGTCTATGACAAACAGTATTTATATTAATTAAGAATAAAATTATTTACTTTTAGATGTCACCAGATCCTACATTTCAACGGGATTCTTGCTGGAACGATGTCGTTGTTGTTTGTAGTCAATTAATTTGATAGATTCAACACATTATAAATTGGATCAACAAAACAAAAATTCCTCATGTTAGACTAAGTAGAGAAGACTAAGATAGAACTCTAATTTGTTCCTTTTAGTCGAAGAAAGGGATGAATGGAATGGGCCTAACGTAGTTCTAACAACTTGATGGTGGACTCTGAACTTCCAATTTTTTTTGGAAAGTTCAACATTTTGGAGACAATTCTTTGGTTCTTACGTATTTTCAATTAAAGTTTATTGCTATATTCTAAGTAAGGATCTTAATTATGAATGGCAATGGAACCTCATAACTTACAGTTTGAACTCGCCTGAAGTTTGGATACATTCAACTTTACTTAAACCGTTCAAGATGATGTTATTTTGATGTTATTTTAAATTTAAATTTCTTAAAATTTAGATTAAAATGGTGTTGTTTAGTAGTAAAAGATCAGGTTGTTCGGACCCTTCAAGTTAAGAATTAGATTGAATCCTCAAATTAAATCAAACCTGAAATTCGATCAATTAATTTCAGATTGAGTTGGACTGAACCATTTCTATGATCTCTAATCTTAACGTATTGAGTTGGGACTAAAGTTAGTATTGGGCCAGGTTAGGCTTAGGAATTCATGTTCAGTTAAATTTTTTAATTTAGAATTTGAAAATGACTTCTTTTTAAAAAACTTAAGCCCAACTTAAAGCCTGATCAACTCTATTTAGACTCATTAATTTCAATTTTGTTGGGCTGGACAAAAATTGTTATCTTTAATTGGAACCTATAAGAGTGGAAGAATGCGCCAACAACTCATAGGCATTGACTTGGTTAAGAGAATTCGGTGGAGCTGTAGTGAAAGCGAGTCTTCACAGGGTGATTGTCGCTACTTATGGTCTCAAACTTGGGTAAGTTATCCATGACCAGGAAGAAACTTGGATGAAACTAAGTAGAGGTCCAACCCTTTGTCCCGGCCATTATAGCACTTGGGTCACCTAGGGTATAAGTGGCATGATGACTTGACGTCATCCTTACCTTGCTTCAGCTTATCACTGGCAGTGACTGCTCAGGGTTATAAACTCAACGGTGGCAACTAAACAAAAGGGTTGTGCTCATTGTCAGATTTAATGCAACACCTTACAGCACAAGTTGACGACAACCATGCACCACTTGTGTCCACATTTTCAAAGGCACCCCTGTTTTTCAAAAGGATTCGCGACATGTCAAGCTGTAGTAAGTATATTCGAAGTTAAATCTAAATTTCATTAATAAACTCAAATTTGATTTTCATTAAAATCGTCTTCTTCTTTTTTTTACCTCTAGTCTAGTAAATATAACTCCAACCTTAAATATATTTTATATTTAAAAAGTAAGTAACAAAATCAATATCATCTAATAAATAATTGAATAATATTAATTACACAACAAGACTTCGACCTTAAACCTGGCAACTTGTCAATGTCAACGTCTAGAAAGCATTATCCTGAGCCACAAGTTTTAACTCCTTATCTATTCTATACTCCATGTCCATGGCTGTCTTTAACAATCAGAACTAGCAGAAAGTGTTAAAGGATCATTCATGGACCCTGGAATGCAAGTGGCGCTTCCCATACTTGGAATTGTAGCGGCTGCCGCTTTTACTTTCTATGCTGTTAGCTTCTCTGAACTTAGAGAGGTATTACCATCTTTAATGTCTCTTATCTGTCTTGTGTTTGTGTTCTTTTAGTGTAATTTTTTGATTCTTTGGTCGAATGTGTGCAGAAATCTTTTAGGGACTTGGACGAATCAGAATATGATGATGAAGATGGAAGCTTCAAATCATCTTTTAGGTCCAGGGAAAGGAGAGCAAGAAGAAAGGCCAAAAAAGAGGCCAGAAATTGATATCAAAATTCATACTCATGCCTAGGCATACTCATGCCTGGGTAAACCTTGGTTTCTTTTGAATTCACTCAAAAATGGAACCTGTTTTTATTTTTAAGACAGTCACTGGATGTTGTATCAGAAAGAAACTGTTTCCAGTTTCATCAGGAATCAATCACTGGAGTTTAACATTTCCATGATCATTACAGAAATACCATGTTTTTGGCAACCCTCTTGTATGATACATTTGTTAGATCATTAAAACATGAGGTGATATTGAATATAAAGCAGCTAATGGAAGCTGCTTGTTACCCATTTTCATGGCTCATCCAAAGTGGATTACATAAAATGGTGTCTCTGCTTATCTATCTTTCCATTATTTAAACAATTATTTGGTAACTGAGATCAAGGTCATTAGGCGGATTGTGGCTATGAAAGATCACAAAAAACATCATGGGCTGAAAGATCTGCAAATGCTTTATTCAAGTGACAGGATGTCAAAATACTCAATGCATCAGCTTTACATCAAAGATTTAAGAGAATTTTCTTCATTGTATTCTCTGCAGCTGTTTTGAGTTTCACTTCTTCTGGGATTTTAGCTCTGCAACCCTCTCTTCAGTAGCCTTGAGAGCTTTCCCATATATGCTAATTAACTGCAAAAATAAGTAATTAGTTGAATGCATTATGCTCTGCTCAAGTCCATAGCTCTGAAGTGTTAAATTCAGGTTATGAAGTAAAACTATTCCCCACATAGTCATCTATTCCCTGATCATCTCTCAACATCAAATTTACACCGAAAACTAGTAAAAGATATCATCTTTTAATCAGCCGTGACAAAAGCAGTATTAATGAGAAGTACCTCGTCAACTTCCTCGGGTTTGAATATGAATGGAGGAGACATCATTATGTTATCTCCAGCAACACGTACTAAGAGGCCATTCTCCTGACATTTTTGTCCAAAATATGCGCCTACTCCTACAAGATACATGGTTAACAAGGTTTATTAACAAGGGGAGATAATTCTTGAGAAAACAGAAAGCACTTTAAGAACTCCATTTTGGTCTGTTGGCTTCTGATGGGATAACTAAAAATGGATGAATGTTCTATGGGAAAACCATAATAAGAAAGCAAAATTGAAAACTTGCCCCATTCTGCAGGAAATGGATCCTCAGGTGACTTGTTGTTTGCAAACTCGGTTCCAAGAATCAAGCCAGTTCCCCTAATCTGCGACATAGGAAAGTATTAACAGCTAAGTGTTTTGCATCTTATCTTCTCCTATTAACAACTTCATCAAAAAGTATAAACGAAGCTTTTACCTCTCCGATAATAGGACTGTCAGAAAAGGCCTTCAAACCATCTTGAAACTTGGGTGCTATGCTATTTACGTGATCCAAAATATTGCTTTCCCTATAAACAAGAAGTTAGTTTACGCAGTGCTAATGAAAAATGAATTCCAATCACACTGCAGCTGTAGTTTTAGTCCCCAGATTTTAAGAAAAGAGTTAGCATACTTGTATATCTTGAGTGTTTCAATTGCAACTGCACAGGCTACCGGGTGGCCGGAGTAAGTGAAGCCATGAGAAAAAGAACCTGAAAGAGAGCACTAAATGTTAAAGAGTTCTACAGACTGTTAACATCCAAAATCTACCAATTATTGGAAATTATCAGTTTGGTAACTTGTATTATATCACTTTGGTACTATAAACTCACCGAGTTTGTTGCTTTGAGAGTAAATCACATCTGCAATTTCAGGGCTTACCATAACAGCTCCAATCGGCAAATATCCAGAGGAAAGAGCCTAGTAAAATCAACTCATTCAGAAATATAGAAATATGTTCTCACAGAAAGCAATGCTATAGTCGCATTTCTTCAACAGTACCTTAGCTACAGAAACGAGGTCTGGTTTGATGTTGTACTTCTCACACCCAAACATTGTTCCAAGCCTACCAAATGCACAGATCACCTAAAACAAAAGAGAATAACAATGAAATCCCTAGCTTAGACCTTGCATACTACTGATAACATTTGTAGAATGAACGAATCTGTTAAGTACCTCATCCGCAATAAAAAGAATGTCATACTTTTTCACTACAGCTTGAACCTGTAACAGAAAGAAAAGCAGTAATGATGAAGTGCATTCAGGCCATAGTTTAAGCTCTCCTGTGTTAAATATGAAAGAAGAAAGCAGAACAACGAGCCAGTATAAGACATTAACAGCCAATATAACAGTACTTAACCACCAACAAGCCTCACGAGTTATAACAAAGAACAACTTAACTTCACTTTGACATAAACATTAGAGTTAAAAAGGCAAATTAAATATCCATTAACTAGTACTTCAATAACAATGAGAATAAAACATATCTAGCCATCTTTGATACATGAAGGTACACGGCATTTGGAGAATGCGCTTTGCCAATTCAAGTATGACAAGCTACTTAGCCTCACCTTGTCAAAATATGTCGCTGGTGGAGGAATTACACCTCCTGCCCCCATAACAGGTTCAGCTATAAATGCAGCAATCTGAAATCAACAATCAGGTGCTTATTAAATGTTGTGCTTTCTAAGTACAATAAGAGTATGCATTCAAAACAGTAAAGAAAAAATGACTTCAATGGGAAAATGGAAAAGAGTACAAACTTAATTACCGTCTCTGGTCCCTCCTTCAAGATTAGATTTTCCAAATTTTCTGCCAATCGAGTTGAGAATTGCTCCTCTGTCTCACCTGGAGCATGCATGCCACGACTTTCCATTACATGAATCTTATCACATAGAAATATCCCAGGAATGCTAACAAAATTCCAACCTGGAAGATGATACCGCCAGTAATGAGGACAGTCGGTATGTAACACAAAAGGAGCTGGTAAATCAAATTTTTGGTGCAAAGCTGGAAGGCTGTGATATAAGAAATGCCAGTCAGTTTTAAGTGAATTGTCAAGTGTGTTTAGCATTTAATTCCTGAAGGAAATACAACTCTAGCATTTACCCAGAGAGACTGGCTGCTATCAAAGTTGAACCGTGGTACCTGACAAAATGCAAAAGATTGTTGTAGGAAAAATCACAACAGGGAATGGAAAGTTAATCTCAGGAATTGTAGCATCAACTTACGATTTTGATCGAGCTATAAACTTTTTCTTCTTAGGTCTACCAAGAGCATTATTATAGTACCATACCAGCTTCACCTGAAATTGAAATATGTAATATAGGTAATACAGATTTATCAGCATTGCCACAGCAGCTACTTTCCTTAGATGTGAACTTAGAAAGGTGTGGTGTATGTCAAGGTAGAAATTCCTATCCGTAGGGGTGTGCTTAATCGAACTGAACTTAGTTCCAAATCAATTGAACATTGGCGGATTGAAAATTGAATTATAATATTATATTAACCCAATAGAGCATAATCACCCACCAAGATCCCATAATATCAGATTTGCTGGGTTGGGCAGTTCTATTATGATTTGGGTACTGCAAAAATATTGCATAGAAATGACAAGACAAAATGAAAACTTAAGCAATAATTCAGGAGCTTTTAGCAAACAAGCAAACCTGAGTATCATTGGCTTCTGATCCACTGTTTGTGAAAAATACTTTAGCCATTTTTCGAGCTGTAAAAGTTTCTAAAAGGTCCCTTGCGAGATCCTGTTCAATGTAAAAGGCTCTCATGTGAGACAATTGTTAGACAATATTTAATCAGATATTTGTAAAGGAAGAGGCAGTGACTCCAGAGGTAGCAGAAAAAGGAAGATATGACTGAATCATGCAAATCTTGTGGCATTTGAGGAAGGACTCTACAAATAGAAGCAGGCATTGCTCATGAGATAATGCGATTGTTATTTATTTCAATACGGAATGCCAGTATAAAATTTTCGTACCAATGAAGGTTTTGTTGTACGATTCCAGAAGGAGTGGTAAAATGGCAGGGTATTCAATTGGGCAGTTGCAGCCGCTATAAGCCGTGGTTCATTTCCTCCTGTAGATTTGCAAATATTCTATCAGGAATAGTTTCCAATTCTTTCCACCAAAGAAGCGTAACATGGAAATATGCATTAAAGTGAACAACAATGCATCTCATGATATGGCAACACAGTGACCTGTCAACTATAAATTTCAAAGGAAAAGAGTAACTGCAATCTGCATAATCTCTGAGTCATGCTGCTATTAGATTTTTGCCATACATGAACTTAGGCTACACACTGCAGGTATCCTAATCTTGATACCAGTACTGAGTAACTTCAGATAAGTACGGTACTCTAACCACCAGTATATAATTCTAAGCTTTCATTTCCTAGTAGATAAATTTCTACCAACTTCAGAGCCCTGTGATGTTTCTTATTCGTGTCAGTTTTCTTTTCTGATTTCCTTTTCATGCCCCCTTCTTTCAAGTTTTTAGACAAGTCTGAACTTCAGTTTCCCTTACGGCCTTACCATTACCAGTAGATGTTATTTAAAGATCAAAACTAAAGTAACACAAACAATCGGCAAGTAAATCCAACAACATATTCAGGATGAGTAAAGTATAACTTCCAACAGACAATCTAAGATGAAAAGAATTGGTAACAGAGTAAGACCACTTGAAAGGTGATGAAAATATCATATTACCTAATGCTGTGCACCAAAGACCAGCTAGAGAATCAAGATACTTCTTCCCATTAATATCATAAACATAGCTACCCTGATCATTGAAAAATTTTCAGTTAATCAAATACACAGAAAGCGAGGGAGCATAATTAGAAAAAAAAAACTGAAAGTCCAAGAAAAAGATAAGTAAATGTTGCATACATCAACAAAATTGAAATCAAGTTTACCTCAGACTTCTCTATGATCAGAGGATTTGTATCAGTAGTTTGCCACCCAGCCGTGAAAGGTGCCAGCATATCATGCCCCTTAAAACTACATTTGTAAAGATTCATTAGAAACTAGGTATGCACTAAATTTGACTTGCACCCTATACAATTGCAAGGAAAGAAGTGATTGATCATCATAATGAGCACAACCAGGAATCTAGAAGTGCAAAGAGTAGAAGTAGATATAGGGAGACGGAAGAGATTGACAGGTCCTCACAATGAGTCATTAACAAACAAGCACTCTCACCTGTTATCATCCTTAAAATCAGTGGTGGAATCATCCTTCTTTACAGATGCTTCTGTACTATATAATCCCGCCAGCAATTGTCTGTGAATGAGATGGCCTTTTGAACATCCAGGAGCAGCAACTTGTTTAACATAAGAGCCAAGCTGTGAATGTAAGAGAAAAAATAAATCACCAAAGTGGAACCGAATGATCAAGCCAAGCATTCAGACTATGTTTATAATTCCATAAAACCAATAAGAAAGCATGCGATGGAAGGTCAAAAAAGACAAGGGCATTTAATATTATCACTGCAAGGTATCAGAAGAATCATCTTTCACAGATATTCATAATTTGCGTTACTTTTCACCACCAGAAAACACAGATATTACTATGAACCATAAAAATCAAAGCTTACCTGAACAACAACTCCAGATTCATAAACAGATCAGTCACGACAATCTACTAGGAAACAAGATACGATCCGAAAAACCAGGAAAACGAGGAAAAAAAAAGGTCACAGAAACTCTGGAAGAAAAACAAACATGGATGGAAAAGATTCAAGATTTAGATACCTGGGTTTTGATAGTGGATCGACAGAGCTTGTTTAGAACCATCATTGTTCCACTGTTCCTGGTTATTTGCTAACTAGTCAGAGAGATGCAATGAAACATGCAAAAGGACAGGAGTTGATGTCACTATGAAGAGGAACAGTTAAACAGCTGTCTTTCTACGATAATGTTAATCGTTTTCCAAAGATAATTATATATAACCAATGGACCCAACTTGTCAGGATACGTTATAAATTGTCACTTTCTCAGTCATTTCCAATAATTTTGCTGATTCTGTTCTTGGGGTACATTCATTTCACCTTGCACACGAGCCAAATAATTACGGTCTATTTTCCTAAGAAACTAAAGTTTAACGTACGCCCCAACCTTATCAAGAATCATACAAGTCAATCAAAGATGATGGGGAGGAAGACGTTGACTAACAAAGAACTAGAATTATGAGGTGTGTTGGAAGTGATTGATGGATGTGTCCAATTCATTTACAGATAAGACATTATCTTATCTTCACCAAAAATCTAAAGTTTTTATAGTTGCACTCTTTTTTCAATTCGTAGTAGATTACTTGTAAAACACAAAGTCAAACAGCCTTTTGTCTGTACAAATTGATGTTCATAAGGGAAGCTCCTTACTTTTGGGAAGAAGTAAACTATTGGGTTGTGATCTTTTTAATTGGCATATACTTTTGAGTGTTTAGTTCTACTTTTTTTTTTTTCTGTTTTAATTTTTAGTTTCGTTTTTAAATTTTTGTTTCTATTTTTTAAATAAAAATAAAAAATTATTTAGTTGTTAACGTAGTTATATTTTTATCACTAATAATAATTACATATTTGGTAAATTTTAAAGATAATTATTTGTAATTAAATAAATTTATTTAATCTCTTATATAATATTTATTAACAAATTATTACTAAAATTATGTTATTTTAATAAAATAAATAATTTAAAAATTAAAATTTTATTTAAAAATTATTTATTTGAAATATATTTTAATTATTAAATCAATTTTTATTTGAATATTTATATATTTTAATTTAATTATATTAATTAACAATTATTAAAATTTAATTACATGTAATTTAATTATAAAAATGAAATAAAATGAAATTATTCATAATTTTATTGATAATCAATTTTAATTTATTAAATATATAATGTTGAATTAAGTGGCTAGGAATCTCTAATCGACCATACTCTGTCCCTTGCCTGACCACTATCCTCGAATCCTGAGTTCTCCAAAGTATCTGGACCACTAAATCATGTGTAAACAAGTATACAGTATACAAACAAATGAATATGTGTTCATAGATGTTGATTGTAACCTCCCAAAACCAGTTGTCATTTGTCTGAACCTCTACTAGTAGAACAACCTCTTCGTTGCCTCACGACGCAATTTGAGCTTTTTATGTCAGAGAATGGATACAGACCCTGAGGATTTCCACCATTGAAAACCAACAAGTGTTCTGAACACAAGACCGCACATGTTCGAACTATTTAATCAAACCAAAAACAGGACAACGAGATAGGATGATTGACGAATGCTTGAAGTACCTAACTGTTCCTAAAGTTTCGGAAAGTTTCACAGGTCAGAAGGTAGTGAGAAGACGACCATATTGGAATATACATATTAAACCATGAATCTGTGATGATTTCATAGCTCTTACTGTGAGTGCATTGTATCAAACTGTGGTCAATAAGATCACTCAAGTTTATAAGAATTATCTTTGTTGGCAGGCAAAGAAGCTTGTGATTACATGCAACTAGATCAAGTTCAGAGTTGTGGTCTCAACAAGGTAAACACTTGTGTTGTTATTTGGAGTTTGAGACAGTCAAACAGCATAGCTTTGATGATGAAGACAAGCACAAGTTTTATAGAATAATGCTACCTCAGAAGAAAACAATAGTGTGGAAGAAGAAACTGAATGCTTTTCTTCATAAACTCATTAATGAATCCGAATGAACAGCACCCAGTTAACAGAATCCTACAGCAAACCCCTTCTACCACAATTTGCAGAGAGAAACAAGTTCTTCAGAAAACTTCGCATTTTGCAATCTTCACCTGACCACATTTCAAATCATGAAGTAAACCGAAGAACAGCACTCTCCACACAGCTGGATTGATAAAACTTCAAAACTGCAACATTCCGAGGTTGAGCAATTTCCACAAGAGATTTCCTCTTCAAGCTTGCCTTTCAGAGCTCACTCAAGTAATTCGATGGAAGCTGTTTGATTCCTGTTGGAATTATAGCTTAACTCTACGACCCAGAAGTTGAGTTGTGCTCATAACCCCCAGGGACAAACACAGGGAGTTGATTTGAAGTTGAATCTCTTTTGAATTTAGACTCACGAGGCAAGTTGAGCATCAATCTTTGTTTGCTCTCTCTCGAGCCAGAACCTCCGTCATTTCTCAAGCCATCTCTAAATGGGACACTCAAAAGAGGGCCACCATAGAAAATGGAGTCCCCTGTGTACATAAGCCTCTCTGCTTGCTGCTCTGAAGGCTTTGCTGCAGAAGAAGAGGGCTCTTGCGATGGAATCGCTGGTTTTCTACTAGGATTGTTCATCTGAGCCGTAAAATTTGGCAGCCCTATCTGCATTGTTGATCTGTTGTTAGCTTCAGATGCTGACACAGGAACAGATACAAACCTGCCAGCATCCTGGTCCCAAACAACAGATGTCCTCTTAAAATCCCTAAGAAGAGAAGTAGCTGGTGCTGATAAGAATAAGGGATCGCTGCTACTTCCCTTCTGCATGATCCTTTCATCAAACCCTGACATATGATGTGGTACTGGGTTGTTAACATGGGAAACAGCTGGCTTAGAAGATAAAGGCTTATCAGCAACAAAGCCAGAGACTGATGTTGGATTGATACGTCCCAAACTGTGACTCTGTGGTAGAGGGCCAAGTGCAAGTGACTCATGAATGTGGCTTGGGCTACTGAAGCTACTAACACTCTGAGTCCCAGTTTCATACCCATCCCGGCTACCTTGGCTTGGAGCAAATGAGCTACCTAGCTGAGATGACCTCAGCTCATTCTTCATCTCTTTGTTTGGCCCCTTATCAGTACTCACACTACTTCTGACACTCAAGTTTCCGCTAGAAGTGTATTCAGGATCTGGCAAATGCCGATTGTCAACTGGTTTTAGAACAGATGAAGATGCCCGGGCTTTGGCTGCTGCCCTCATGGCTTCAGTGGAATCTAATTTTGCAAGTCTCCAAGCACTAATTCGAACAGGCCTCTTGGGTACCTTGTTCCCTCTTTCAGCACCTCCAGCCGCATCAGGATCAACAGTAGAAGGTACCATCCCAGGCTCCAGGTGAGGAATAACTTCGTCCTGATACAGACAAAAAAAGGGCATGTTTCATACATCCATACAAGGTATAAGCCCTTTCCAGAAAATTATTTGTTGTTGTCTCATGAAATTTACAGTAAAACCAAACAATCCCATGGATAAATGGCACCTGTTAACCATTAAATCTCTCAATCTTCATAATTTTTAAGATATTATTAAAGTAGATTAGGAAGAAAAGTTATTGATGCCAAAACGTAAGAGCTTCACTAGCTCATTCTTAAAGGTTATGGATTAAAACTCCATACTCTGCAGCCATTCCAGTTGATAGAAGACAAGGATCTCTGCCTACCAAACTACCAGCTGCATCTCTGGTATACATAAAGTAAGCTTGTTTTACACCTCACAGATGAACTTACTTATATTTCAAAGATCAATAAAAGTATAATGATGAATCAACACAGAAGTAAAGACCTCTGTTAGCTTAAAACCGATGTGAGTGCAAGTCGAGCTGAAGTTTCTAGCCCGTGGTTCTAGTACTGCTAAGCACAAAGTAGACATCTTTCTAGTGCCATTATAAGGTTCCAAGAGAAATAAGAAACTGAAAATTGTGTGTGAGAGAGAGAACAGCCAAAAGATGAAAACAAAGTCATAAGATATGTTAAAAACCTAAAAGTTAAAAAGTATGATGTGTGTCCAAACTGAGTACGTGTCATCACTTGGGAAGTCCGTAAGGTTCGTATGGAACCAAATTTACGGTTTCAAAGAGCAGTTTCGTCACAGTTGCATTAGATATGAACAGATGTTGAATGGTATCACGTGAATCCCAAAAGAATTCAAAGTTTTATAATGTCCTTCTCATCAGCTATTCACAATCAAATACTCTTTCCATTACGACTCATCTAAATCATTCTGAGTGGATCGCAGATCTACATCAGAAATCTATGCAATTACGGTAGAACTTATGTAGAATATATCAAGAGATGTGCAAAGAGTAACAAAGCATTCACAGGATGATACCTCATAATCCACAAATACTCTAGGAGGTGTACACCAAGCACCCTTGTACTGCAGACCAAGAGAACTTCCTCCGCTGAAGCCAGTTGTAGCAGATCCCGTTGGAGAGTATAGCAAATTTGGTAGCTCCTCATCAGCAGGTGCCTCACTCATTGCTCTCATCGCCACAACATACTCATAGGTTGTAATACCCTAGTTCGGCAAAAGAATGGAAAAACTTCAACAAAATAACAACTGCATCTATTGCTATTTTCTCAATTTAGAAGAACAAGTTACAATACAAGACAGAAGAGTAAAAGAGCAATCAGGCTTCAAAAGTCTAGCTCTTAACAGTGATATCACCTTAGATGCGATAAATCATGTTGTCCGAACTTTGATCTATGAAAACTCTGTATCTCCCGTAACCAACTAAATTATCTATCAAGATAACTGAAAATAAGATATTTCCAATGAAATGATGACCTTTCCAGAGTTTGCAAACACATTCCTTCATCCACCATTTAATTGCCAAAAAAATTAAAAATTTCCATTTAACATTGAAAAGCAGTTAAAATATTCCAAATATAAAGTTATCACACTTCTTCTCAACAACCAAATGAGCAATATAACAACAAAATAGTGCCCAAAGCAAAGCCTCTCAGACACTAACCTTTCTGATCAATATCATGTGGAAAAAGAAGAGTTCACCCAAAGGTATACAGGCCAGGATTGAAACTGCAGTACATAAAGCCTGAATATAGAGATTGAACATCACAAAATACTCAAGCTGATTTTTAAAAATGAAAGATATGAGCTAAGCTTGGTCTAGGGAATTTCTCGTAGATGTACCACAACTGTCGCAAAAGGAGCTCGAGAGAAACCATTCCCAAGTGTGTCAACAATTTCAGCATCCATGCTCTTCTTGTTGATAAAGCAGCGCACTAGAACTGCAATACCGACTCCAGCTTCAAGCACAAGCTAAACGACACATGTAGAATCGGAGAACAAGAGCAGCAGAGAGTGTGTGAGAGACAAAAACATTTGCTATTGTCAACCAAACACAGATTAAGAATACCGCATGAATAAGATACTAAAGTAACACATACCCACACAAGACTAGTTGCCATGAGCGAAATAAAAGTCACATAATTTTTGTATCCGACACAGTTATTAAGCCACTGCAGCCAGATGATAATAACAGTCAGTTCCGGTATAAAATGTAGTCTCTGAGCTTTAAGCTGCATGTATGATGCATATTTGCATGCGCTAAATGAATGAATACCAAACTAGAAATGAAGAGATACCCTGCAATGGTGATCGAAGCCATCCACACATTTATCACAACTTCTGCAGTGCTTGCTGAACTTGCATACCTGCAAATATCAGAGGTTTCATTCTACTAAGTGAAACCAGAGCCATTTTTTAAAGGCCCTCCTTTGGAAAATAACGAGAGGTTATCAGGTTTCCTTCATTGTTTATCCAAAGAGAGAAGAGAATTGATCAAGATAAATCAGAATCTCAAAAACCAAGATTTGATAGAACTGAAAGTAAACAAATTGACCTCCTCTAGAACTCCAGGAAGCTCAGTCAAAATCTAGACTCTTGATACCAAAGAAAAAAAAGGTCTATACAATGATGGATAAGGACCTCAATAGCGTGCAAAAAAAATTGCATGCATAAGAAATCACGAAAAATCCACGGATAAATCACATTGTAATGAAAATTGAGGAATCGTTCTGAGACAGGGAACATAGAGAAAAGGAAAGTAACTATCACAAAATGTAGACTATTTGATCATACCTCAGCATTACACAATGTACAAAACAAAGCATCTTCACTATTTCCTGGCTGTTCAGCTGTCAGTTCATGTTTACGACAATCTTCATGTACAAAAACAGCACAAAAGATCCCTCCAATATTAAAAAATAAACTTCGGGTTGGTGGTTGCAAAACTGCATCCACTCTCTCAATGTCTCCAACTGGGCCTTTCCTACTCGAATGGGCTGCAGGTAATGAGCTTCGAGAAACAGATGATGGGGAAGAATGCATATCAATAACAGACTCGTCAAATTTGCTAGGTAGATCCTTTGCTGACAGCCCATTATTCGAATTGGGTTTATTTTCCACATCACCACTGAATTTGGACATTATGCCAGGGTCTGCCGGGTTAATTGCAGTACATCGCACATAAAGAATGAAAACAAGGAGAATCTACAATAGTGAAGCACAAAAGAGGATTAATACAGTATGAAGCTAAAAAACTATTGTTCATGATATTTTCTTTATACAGAACACAAAAAGAGGCGCTTTTACAAAATGACTCTACATCTATGGTATAACGTGCAATTTGTTCCCTAACAACTATCATTGTCACGGAGGTATTAGGCTATTTTCTATCTGTTCCAGAATATACTAAATTGAAAAATAAACAAAACCACCAGACCCAATATCTCAAGAAAGAACCTCAAACACAGAGAAAACAAATAAGTTAACGTACCACCGGAGTGTAAGTAGCAATCAGAGCATACTTCCAAATGTGGCGACCAAGAAAAGGAGCAAAAAAAGCATAAAATGCAATGACCAATAGGCAGAACACAGTGATTGCAACAACCTGTCAAAGACAAGGGACAAAATTTGAAGCTCAGTTAGCATGAAGAATTATGGAAGCAGCCAAGACATGATAACTTGGAATGATTGAAAAAGATCCTAACAGAAGTATCAAAAAATTACAATTTATCTGAGCCATGTTTCATGTGCCAATAATGTAACAGTTTATTTTAATTTAATAATGAAAGACAAGCAAAGTTGACTTTGAATATCATATCATAGTGAAAGAGAAAAGTATGCCATGGATGACAAGCTTTTGGCATAGTCTCAATGTCCAAGCAAAATATGCTTCATAATGTTAATATAGAAATTTCTTATTTCAAAATATAAATATCAATTTTGGTGACAAAAATTTGATATCAACTTGAGTGAAACATGGAGACTACATCTTCCAATTTTGTCGCTCATGCTATTCGGCTACAGATTCTGATAAATCTAATAATAAGACCACATCAGAAAATGCAAATCTTATGAGACCAACCCAGCTTAGTACATGTTGGCTTTTCCTTCACTACTTATTTTGCGTGAAAACAGGTGGAAAAGCTCTTGACCACTTGAAATATGGAAGAAATAGTAGACTGCTGATTGTAAAAGACAACCGACAAGTAAATTCCCACTTTTTAAGGAGTTATTTGTAGACTGTAAAGATTAGCAAGAAATAACAAACTTAGGGCTTCATAAATCACTGTACTCTCTTGAAAGAAGGCATATATAATCCCCCAACTTTTTAAGATGGGCCGTTCATAAATGATAAAATCTTGCATGTTCAAACCAATGACGCAAAATAGATGTTAAAAAAGAAAGAAAAACATCATGATCCCTCAGCATTTCTTTTAGCTGTTATAAGTTTAGTGTTTCTAAACAACTTGAAACACTAAACTTATAAATTATAATTTTACAACTCAACGGACTACTAACAACTTGAAATGTTTCTGCTAGCTACTCCTTGCAACGTCACTTCAAAATGATGCAAGAGATACAAAGATAAGGAAACTTTGTCCACCCGCTAGTTCAATATATGCAACGTCTCAATCAATTAAAAGTCCTGCACGCCCGATCCTAGTTCCTTTCTATGGTCCTCTATTTCCCAGAAACCAAATCATTGCATGGTAAAACGTTATGCTACTAAAAGTCTACAAAAATATCATAAGCTTCATATTCCAGAACTTAGAAACATCTTTCTAACTGGAAAGGATGCACAAATCACAGCATAAGGACACACAAAAGATGCATATAGTAATTTAGAAATTTGCAGAGCAATCTACATAGTTGAATCCTAAAGTGCAGAGAAAACAATAGAAATTGCAAACCCTAGACAATCATGAACTGCTTGACAATTGGAAAATGTGTTCAAGCACAAATGCATAAGAGTTTTGACATGCCTGAAACGTGTGCGCTGGTAGCTGCCATCCATGTTTTCTCACCATAGCTACCCAAATCTAGACACCCAAAACTCACAACGCCAACAGACCCTTGAGCCCAAAAGGGTAAAAGCAATGAACTTTAGGTCAGTGAAAGTAAGCTTCAGCCTCTGTCTCGCCAAGTCAAATGCCACAAAGAAAAAAGATACAAACTTTAAAAGAATTTCAACCCGATTGACTCAGTTCCTCAAATCACTCAAGCAAAGAAGATGGAAATTGACCAACAAAAAAAAGAAAAATGGAAATAAAACAAAGCCAAGAAATGGGTCTTCCGAGGAAAGAGGAGACAAGGAAAAATTTTGGTAAAAGCCAAGTATAGAACAAAATGAGAGTTAGTGAAATGAAGCTCTCAAAAAACCAGGGGACAGCAAAGAAAAAGACAAGAAGAAAGTGGAAGAGAAGTGGAAATGTGGGCACAAGACAAACTGACAAGGGCATAGAAGGAGTTGACACACATAGAAACACAAGAGAAGGGAGAATCTTAGGACCTGGCTTCTTACACAGACATAGGCATTCCAATGTAATACCGTAACACGTACTAATTTGTCATGTCTCTTCGATGCATGTGTCTTGGAAATCATTAGGTCAGGAATTAGTTTACCAAGTTTCTGTCTTTTTGTTTTACCTTATTTTTATGAGTTTAAGCAAAGAAGGGTAAAATTATTAGTTAAGAAAAAGGAATGATTAATTAACCATCGTCACTTTTTCGTAGTCAAAGATTCTCTTCTATTAGAAAAATGTAAAAGTAGAGATTAAGACAAGGTATGGTTGACATCTTTTCCTTTCTCAAGGTCTCTTTCATATGTTTCTTGCATAAGTAACTATATTTTGGGACTTAATTTTCAACACAAAATCATCCATTTCAATATATTAAAAAGACCTTTTTTCAACTATAATCCACCAATTTTTGCCCTTTTAGTTTACTTATTGACTCAAAAAAAATTTATCTCGATTCGGGCCTAACTCGACATTCAATGCCTAAATCATGTAATCGAGCTCAAACTCAATCAAGTTTTATTGAACTAAAGCTCGATTGGGCTGAATTAGGCCCAAAAAGAAATATATTTGCAGGCCTTGGGCTTGCATAAGCTCAATGCTATGCTCTTTTTGCCTTCTTTTTTGGGGTTATTTTCTTCTTCTTTTTTTCCTATTTTGTTGGCCCAATTGTTACAATCTCTTTGACCCAAGATTTCCGGTCAATGGTCACCACAGTTACCAGATCCACGCTCATGGGATTCAATTACTGCACATATAGCAATATCGAACAAAGTAAATAACTTATCCTAAATATATCGGGTTGGGCCCAATTTGAGCTGAAATTTTATAATTGGGTTTGAGTCCTAAAACATTAAAAATAATTTTATTTTTACTTAAAATTTTAAACTTTGAATTAGGCTTAGTCGCACATACAAGCTCAAAACCTGATTTTTTTTTTAAAAAAGTTCAAGTATGATTTAAATTTAATTTTTTTTAAAAAAAGTTTGAACCTAAACAAATAAAATAACATCTTTTTGTAAATAAAAGAGGTTCGGACCAAACCGAAACAGATAAAAACAGAGAATTTCGACCTTTAAAAAAATAATAGCAGTGGGAGACAAAATAATTTCATTTTATCATATAAACTATTGAAATTTTTAATATGGGTAGAGTGTAAAGCTTATTAACAAGAATTGAGCTTAGGTTAACTATTGCCAAAATGAGTAGAATTAGTCATTTAAATAATTGATCTTTATAAAATCTTTAACATTTTCATGTTTAGTTAATATAAAATACTCTAACACTCCCATAAAGTGCAACTGAGACTGAACATCAAGTTATTACTTGAAATAAACGTAGTGGTAACTGGATCGGGTTGCTGGAACTGAACATCCAGAAGGGCAACTGAGAAATTAATAATTCGGACCAAACCTGCTTTGATACCATATTAGAATTTTTAATATGGGTAGAGTGTAGAACCCATTAACAAGAATTGAGCTTGAATAAAACATTGTCAAAATGGTTAAAACTAGTCATTTGAATAGTTGACCCTTATAAATCTTTTAACATTTTCATATTTAATAAATATAGGATACTCTGACATAAACAAAATAAGCAGCGTTTGGTATATAGAAAAAGTTGAGATTAGACAGAGAAATTGAAACTTGAACAACTTGAATTGAGCTTATTAATTTTAGAACTAATCGGACTGGCCGTGTCAAATTGAGACCTTTTACCATTTTTAAATTTTCATTTGATTAAAAAAAAAAAAGGATTTTGTGTTGAGTTTTGTGGGGTGTATGAGTGCATCTAGATTTTAACACAAATAGTAAATACCATAAATTACCTCAGATTTTGTATTTAGTTTTCTTTTCAGATGAATAATTTCAAGATCTCGTATTTGGTTCATCTTCCTTCTTTATCTACTAGCTACATAGAAATGTTCTTGTTGTTCTAAGGTTTTAAGCTTTCAAAGAGGAAGAGGTTGTTGGTATTATTGGTTTATAACTTGGAACTGTTCCTCAACTTTATTATCCATTAACAGCTATAACATTGGACCTATGGTTTCTCAATTTTATTATCCATTAACAGCTACAACGTTTAATAGTTATTACGCATATTATATCCTGTAACGTTTTAACGTTTCTTTTGCTTTATATCTATTAATACCTCTAGTCATTATTTCTACTATAAAAACCCCTCACTTCTACTCTTTCACTCACTCTCCTGAACACAATTCTGCTCACTTTTTTTAAATAAGGCACACATCTTCTTCCATATAAAAAACACTTTTTATACACCTATCTTCTTGTCTTTTCTATCTTGCCTTTATATGCTTTTATTAATTTTCGGAGACAATTCTTACTCCACCCTTTGGAGTCCATCGAAGTTGGTGGAAAAGGCGTTATTCTTAAAGTCGGATCCCGTTATCCTATTGCATCATATAGAGGAAATTTTTAACTTAGAATAATAATTTTTTAAGATACCTTGCATTTCAGATAAGTCGTTTCAATTTAATTATTGCTATTTTCGCTAACAAAGCTCTCATTTGATGTTTCTGCAATTTCATGGCAGCAATCTATTAAGTAACGAAATTGTTAATGCACTTTTGCCAATACAATATTATACTAACAAGTCATGGAACTTTTGATAGATGAAATTTGTTTACATTATATATCTATGTATGAGAAATGAAAATGTTTGGTCATTGAAACAACCGAAATTTCCAGAGAATCAAGAGAGAGCATTAACAGAGTTTAAAGATGTTAAAACATGTGATGGACAAAAGGATGAAAGGAGGATTTAAAATGAGATTTGGACTGAAAGGAGAGAATGATTCGACTAATTGAAATGAGTGGATTATTGATCCTCTGTAATGTACCAAAGCACTTATTTTTGTAATAAATCTATCGTTTTATTAGGGATGGCATTTTAGCCCGAATCTAACTCGAAGTTAATGAATTCGCTATGAATTGATCAAACTTTAGGCTAGACTTGAGTTTTTTTTTTAAAATTTAAACTTTAGGTTAAGTTGGACAGTAGTGAAAGCCCAGCTCACTCGAAGCTTGAGAATTTCAAGTGCAAAAAATGTTTTGAATTTTAAATTTTAAAAATAAAGTTTTGCCGGACTGAACCTGATCGGACTTTGGACTACTCTCTTTAGATTTAATAGGGCTTTGGGTCAAGCGAGGTCCAAACATAAAACTTTGGGTCAGACACGAGGCCGAAACCCATATTTTACATATTGGATCCTTCAACAAAACAATACCCCTCTTTTGTGATATTTCTTCTTGAAAAATGAATGTTGATGCTATTATGAGAAAATTTTCAATAACTTATCATTGACAGGACTACAATACTTGGATGGATTTCTTGAGATGATTGCTTATTGGACAACTTATGATTGCTTCTTTTATTATATTTGACGTGTCTTAATTTTGCCTTATTTATAACATTCAAAATCTTCCATATTCTTATTTTAATATGTTCAAACTTAAAATTTTATTTATTATTGTAGGATAAGAGTTGAAGATGCTTTTTGAGAAAAAATATTGGGCCTTCATTCAAATTCAAAAATTCAAATGGAGGAGATATTTCAACAATAATCAAGAATGAATTAAGGAAATTTGAGCTAATAAAATGTATTATTTTGCATATTTGGATCAAATTATTGAAAATTTGAAAAACAGTATGGTGTGAACTAGTCATCTAATAGAAATTGCAATTTTTAAACCTCAAATCTATAAGTAAAGCAAGCCCGCAAGAAGATGTGCTTAGGTAATTGGGTCTTAACACCTCCATCTTCTTTGGTTGGCATATTGAGCCGAGACGGATTACCAGCACCTCCTTCCTGTTGAGAGTTGTTGTGATATGCTAGAGAGGCTACAGAAGTTAGTTCTCATATGTGTATCGCTTATTCTTTTCCTGTTGTATTGTTGAACTTGTTCTCTGTGATTCTTTTTAATAACAATTCTTTTTTCTCGACCAAAAAAAATAAATAAATCTATAAGCAAAAAAAATGTTTTACAAATGATTTAAACCTTATCTTGGCCTGACTGAAAATTAATGAAGTTATAATTTGGATGATCTAATGAATGACAACCATAAGATTTTCACAAGAGATTAAGTGGTTATAAATAGAGCAAAGGTGTAAAGAAGCAAATCATCCATCTTTTAACTACATTTTTTCAACTTCTCAAAGTTCTATTTTTCCTCCTTTCATTAGTTGATATTAGAATTATCTTTCTTGAGATGCTAGTCATAAGAATGGCTATTGTTGGCTAAGTTTTTCCATTCTTGATTAAAAGAAGTGGAAGCCCTTTTGGAACTTTAAAGATTGAGAGGTAATTGCGTCTTATTATGGAGTTTCATATATTAGATTGCTTTTCTATGCTTCTATTTTATGAGTATTTTTTATTGATTTTTAATATGTGTGATTGGTTTATTGATTAAAATAATCATTTATTAGATTAAAGTTTGAATATGTAAAAGTTCAATTCTTTTAATCATTTATGGCAATACGGAGTTTAAATTTGTTGGATCAGAAATTATTACTCTTAAGAAAAAACGTTCAACTGGTTTAAATGGAATTGCAAATGTTGTGTTATCTTACTTCGAACTTCTTTTTATTAAAGATATTGTTTAATTAAAATTTTTATCATATCTAAGGTTGTTAAGCAATAAGAGTAAATAAAATTAAATGTTTTCAATAACTATTCCTAAGAAAAGACCGATATTTAGTATCGCTTCGAATATATGATTGATGAAATATTTTGTGTTGTTTTAAAGAGTGGAAGCATCTGTAAACTAAGGTTTATTTTATTTAAATCTCTCATTTTATTATTTGATTTTTTCTTATTACAAAATTTCACAACCCCCTTCTATTAATTATTTTCTTTTGTAACAACTGGTGAGTTAGAATTTCCTATGAGAATAATTCCTACTTTCTTATATTACATTTGTTGATTATAGGAATTTAAGAATATTTAATTTAGAGTTTGTCCAACATTTGTTTTTACAAAAAAACTTATTTTTTTTAGTCGTGGTCTTGTTATTAGTGATAGATTAGCTTTTGTTCATTATATGTAGTCGTCTTGTTACCATATTGCTTTTGCTTTAGGGTATTTGATAGTTTGGTATTTGGAATCTAATAAATTTGTCTTTCTAAGGGTTCTAATTAGTTAATATCTCAATTTGCCTTGTAGATTTTAGGGCTATCCTTGACAGCCTATTTTGATAGTTCTATTTATCTAAGACAACTAGATTTTTCATTGATTCTTTCCATCTTTGACAACTGCATTCCATGGGTAATAACATAAATTTATGGACTATTGAGAGGTTGATTTGTGTGGAAAAAGCGATTAGTATATGGTGACTTGACACCTGTATTTTCGTTAATGTTGAGCTATCTTTGGCAGCTGATTTTTTGGTGATTTGGGCGATCTTTTGTTGCTGCGTTCTACGCGAATATACTGGGATTTTTAGAGAACTAGATAATTAGTCTTTTAGAGGAAAAACATGTAGAAGCTTTCATGGGTGTGCGACTGTATTTTTTGTGGGGTACACTTATTCCATCGTTGATTTGTGCTGCTATTTTTGGGAGGTACCGTAGAGATAACTTATATGTTTGATAATAGACTTTTGTTTGATATGGAATCTATCATGTTAAATCCATCCATCAACTTTTGGCTGCTGCATGTTGTGTGGGCTTTGAGTGAAATATTAAAATGCACTAAGCAAATTTTTTATTTGATTGTAGTCCATGATTTGACATATATCAATTGATTTTGCTGTTGTGCATATGGACTTTCAGAGATTTATTGCTAAGTAAAGTAACATAATTTTTGTTAGAGAAAAATAAGCAGCCAATTGATGAACATATAGTAGCTGCATTTTCTCTATTTTTGTAAACATTACACAATCTATCCATCATTATTGGCAACTGCATTGTTGCTATGTTTTTGGGATGAAATACATGTTTGTTTGATAAGTTTTGTGGCTGCTGTACATGGGATGCTTTAGTGACAATATTGAAGGTTCACAGTAAAATTTTTGTTGGACAACTTCCCATAGTTTCGGTTGATGAAACTGTATATTTAGGAGAGTTGTTTTCTTATCTTAAGTTTCTTTTTTTTAACGTTATTTTAGATTCAATCACTTGAGTTGTTTTATTATCATCTTTATCATCAATCATTGTTGCAAAAATCTTCTGTTGAGGTTAGCATGAGGTGGTTGTGTTATTGGAAGTGAAATAATTTCAAGGGATGTGAGGATGAGTGGATAGTATCAAGGGGTGAGTGATATCGACTTAGTAAAGCTTTGTGTAAAACTATTGTTTTTCAACGAAAGTGATTAAGCTGAGTGGGGGTTCCATAGATGTAGATAAGGTGTGCCGAACTGCATTACCAAATCTTGGTTGTGGATTTGTTAATTGCTTGCTTAATTTTTTTATTTATGTTTTTCTGAAAAATTAATAGTTGTTGACACAATTACTTTGTATCAAGCAATCGATAGAAACAATTCAAAGTAACTGCGACAGAATCAGATTTTTAGGAAACTACATCATTTCGAATTTTTAATTAGTATCAGAGCAAGGTTCACCTAATCAGAACTTGGTTTGTCAAGTTGGTGTAGATCGGTGTTTCGTAATTATGGCCACCAAAGAAGGTGCGTCAATCATTAGGCTTCCGTTACTAGATGGTTCGAATTACTCTACTTGGAAATCAAGAATAAAAGTATTCATTCAGACACAAGAAGCAAAAGCATAGAATTTGATTTTGAATGGTTGAACACATTCAGTGACGATCGATGAAAAGGGAGAAGCAATACTTAAAGATCTATCTGAATGGACAAGGGATGAAGAAGAGGGAGCACTTGGAAATTCTCAAGTCATGCACTCCATTTTCAATGCAGTAGATGAAGGTTGCTTTGCTATGATATCAACCTGTGAATTCGAAAAGAAACATGGGACACTTTATAAACAATACACGAGGGATCAAAATCTGTGATAACTTCGAAACTTCAGATATTGGCTGCTAGATTTGAAGAGCTGAAGATGGATGAAAGCGATACTATTGGAGACTTCCATGAGAGGTTGTGTCATATTGCCAACCAAGCACATCAACTTGGGAAAAAGTATTCAAATATTAAACTTGTCAAGAAGACATTGAGATCATTGCCTCTGAGATTCACACCGAAAATTGCAGCCATTGAAGAAGCCCATGATATCAATGAATTATCTTTGGATAAGGTAATTAGGATTCTTACCAACTTTGATATGAATTTATTAAGAGATAAACAAGAGAAGAAAAAAGGATTAGCATTGCAATCCGAGGTTGGTAAAGCTGTGAATGATTTAGGAGATGAATCTAATGAAAATGAAGATATGAAGTTATTAACAAGAAATTTCAGCAAGTAGTTAAAGAAGGTGAAGAAAGATAGACCCGAGTTTAGGCAGCATGGTGGGAGTTCATCAAACAATAATTTCAAACAACAAGCAAAAACTAAAAAGCGAGAAAGAAAGGTAAAGAAAATGTAATGTCATGCATGTCAAGACTTTATTCATGTGCAAGCAGAATTTGCTAACACTTTGAAGAAGAGAAAACGAAAGTCTTATGCGAGCACTTAGAGTGAGAATGGTAGTGAAGAGGAATTTGTGATTAATCATGCTCTGTTAGTTACTTTATACAGCAGAAATCTAGTTGCTTGCTTATCAGCAACCAAAAAAGAAACTGATGAGAAAAACTCAGATGAATCAATCCAAAATTTTATTTCAAATTGTGATAGTGATGACAGTGATTCAGAATACAAAAAGGAGGATATTTGCAAAGCTTATTAGTTAATGTAAGCAAAATGGATGGAAATGTGTTAGAAGAATGAGAAACTAAAGAAGGAAACTCTACTATGAAGAACATCATTCAAGATTTAGAGAAGAAGTTGTTATCTACAATAAATGAGCTTGATGAAACAAAGTTGAAGCTGGTCAATACAGAAAAAAGAATAAGAATGTTAAATGAAGGCATTAAAAAGCTAGAACAATTGATGGAAATTGGTAATATTAAAGGAGACTTTCAAGGTGTTAGTTACGAAGGTGAATGTTCTAAGTTGAATGATGAGAAAAACGATGATGCTGGGTTTGTCAAAGGAGAAATCTTAAAGAAGAATTGAAAGTTCATACCTACATATCACTTTTTTGGGGTAATTGGGTTGTTATAAGTTGTTACAAATAATATTTCAAAGGGCTCAAAATCGAAAATCTAGACACTCTTCATTAAATTTCCAGCAGCAGGCTATGTTACCAAAGCATACTTAGGTGAAAGGGTCAACTAGAAGCACTTGCAGCTCTTAAATTCGTGCATGTTTGGATGGGCTTTTTGGAGGTCAATAAGCACTTTTTTTGACCACAAAAGCTTTTTTTTTTAAGAAAATGAGTGTTTGGTTGTAAAATAAAAAAGCACTTTTTAAATAGATATAAATTTTTTGGCAACCAAAATACAACTTTTTAAGAAGCTCAAATTTGGAGCTTCTAAAAAAAGCCTCTCAAATGGCTTTTTTGGGTAGATTTTTTAGATCAATTAATGAGCCTATTTTTAAGTCCCTTTTGCCCTTATGTTTTACACATAATTTCCACAATACCCACAAACTCATCTTCACGTTTATCTTGCAAACTCATCTTATCTATTATAATAAAATGCATAATTTATTATGTATTTAACTATTTACTCAACTTGAATATTTATTTTTGGGATTTATATAATATTATTTAGCTTTTTATATGTTTTTATATTTATTTTTTATATTAGTTTTATTTCCTACAAGAAAATGAGACATCTCTTTAAATAATTTCCTACAAGATGTTTATATAAGAAATAGGTAACTGTAAGGAGTAAATGAAACATCTCTTGTAGTGGTGTGAATTAAAACTCAAAGTCTACAGCAGTGTCTGCATGATACCTGTATCAATTTGAAGTCACTCTATCAAAATTATTGATGTCACGATTTAAATGGAAGTGAATTTGTCAAACAATTGTAAAGTAAATGTAAACTCATTTCATTCATGAAAGACCAAATAGTAGTTGAATTATTTCATATCAAATGTAAACCTAATATGTTGTGCTTTGCATATTATTTAATAGACTTTACATAATATTTATATACATAAATAATTTTTATTACAAAATAAAATATAGTTAAAATTAATAAATGTCC
This sequence comes from Erythroxylum squamatum, assembly GCA_025629845.1. Classification (NCBI taxonomy): domain Eukaryota; kingdom Viridiplantae; phylum Streptophyta; class Magnoliopsida; order Malpighiales; family Erythroxylaceae; genus Erythroxylum; species Erythroxylum squamatum. The sequence continues at coordinate 188,766 of JAOTBA010000056.1, forward strand.
TTTTTATTTTTATGTTGCCAAACAGTTTACTGTATGAAGCTCTTTCAAAAAAGTTCTTTTTTTAATTGACAACCAAACAGTTAACTGGTTTCTTAGAAAAATTCTTCTCATAAAAGTTCTACTGACAAAAGCTCTACTAATATAAGCCCATCTAAACAGTCACTTAGACACAGCAGCAAAGGAAGATAGAAATCATTCAAGAAATCCTCATGTCATAATAAACACACTCCTCAATAGGCCTGGAAAAGCATGCCCGCTTATTAGCCAATAGCCTACAAGTCTAAATGTTAGTCGGGATATCATTCTCAAAGCGCATATCCTCCAGATTTATTCTAGTCTTGAACTTATGTTTCTCATCCTTATAATCCTTACTATTTGGGGTAAAGGTTTAAAGACTATAAGCCGATCAAGAGTGAGAATTAGGGTTTCAACGAGTCTAACCTATTCTCAGGCCGCCTGTGGAATAAACCTAGCCCTAAGCATCCGACCTGAACCTAAGCCCAACTGAGCATAATTCAAAGTCTGATTAGGTATGGTTAAGCTCAAAAAAATCTAATCCAATACTTCATACGAAGAATGAATGAAACATACACAATGATTATATCTCTATCTATTGCTAATGCCTATATTACCTTATCTGCTACCCTGTTTTTTAAGGTTGTGAAAAAAACTTATCAATGTATTTAAGCCTTTTCCATGAGTTATTGCGCACAAAAGACAACGTTTACATATGAAATTAAGGTCACATTCACTCTCTTGCCTCTTAGTATATTTTTCTTTAAAAAGACTTGAGTTTCAATTCAATTGACGGTTCCTAAGTTTACGCTTCTGCAGAAGATGAATCAAAGACAATTGCTTAGCTATCATAGATTCTTTAAAAATCATCTCAGTTTATGGTAAAAATGGTAGCTAAGCTATTTGAAAACTAGGGGACGAGCCAATTGCCCAATATTTTATCCATCCAATGACATTCAAATGGGAAAATGGCTCATTAGCTATTTAATGACATAACATTATACTTTTTTACATCATCATTATCAACAACTAGTTAAATCTCACACTAATGTGGAGTATGAGCAGACTTGTAATGTCAATGAGTTAAGTTAGGTCGGCCCTGACCGTGGGCTAGGGTGGCTCGTGGCCTGATGGGCCAAGCCAACCTGACCCACTCTATGTATATATGTTTAAAGAAAAAAGTAAAAAACGACATCATTTTTGAAGTAACGGTAGGGCCACGGGCCAAGGTAAGTAAACCCGTGATTAGGTCAGGCTGACTATGGTCGGCCTCAGCCCATGATCTGGTCAATCCCGGCCCGGCAAATTTGACATTTCTACTTATCTTATATGTTTCAGTAAATAGTTCTCTTAAGTCAAATAAAGTTAGGTAATATTTTACAAAATGAGGGTAAAAGTTTTCTTTTAATATTTTAGAATAACATTTAAGGTAAACGATATTAGGGTTTTTATAATTTAAGTAACTTTAAAAAATTATATAATTTTTAAAATTCTTTAAAAGTTTTTTATTTTCAAAATTTCAAGAATCTACTTTCTCGTACTTTCATTAAAAAAATTGCACATTTAACAGGAACATCACATATAGATTAATTAAAAGTTACTGACATGACGATCTATCTTAACTCTAAAATTGAGCTCAAATTAATTAAACTCGATTCAAATTAATAATTTAAAATTATTAGTTTAAGTCGAGTTTAATTAATTTAATTTTTAAATTATTAGGTTGAGTCAAGTCCAATTAAATCAAGATAGGTAAAGCTAAATTAGATCGTTATATTAATAATAAAAATATTAAAAATTATGAACTTGTTTGTAAAAATTGTTTAATGCTTTAAATTTTTTTATTAAATTAATTATAAATAGACATATTATCATCTAGTTTTTTAAAATAAAAACTAAAAAAACTTTAAATACAGATTTCTATATAAGGTTATAATTCACGTTATGGTCCGTCCATACTTTGAGCAAAAGAAAGAAATCAATCTTGGTTTTACTGGTTGGAAAAGCAATCGTTGTCACCCCGAAAACCCTAGTTGACAGACAGAAAGGCAGAGAGGGATTGATCTTCATTGGCTTGAGTTGTATCTCAATTGCAGACCTCACTCCACTTTCCACCGACCCTTTTTACTGTGAGTATCAACTTGCACTTTTCCATTTAGTTTCCTTTTTAAAAAAGAAATTTTGAGGTGGCTTCTCTTGCTACAGAACTGTGTACTGGACGACAGGAAATGGCTGCCGAAATAGTTTCAAACATGTTAGATGCCCAGAGCCGTTGGGATTTCACATGGTTTTCTATCTCTCTTTCTCTCGTTATTTTAATTGTTGAAGTCTTTACTGTGTTCTTGTTCTGGTCCTTGTTGTCTTTGCTAACTTCTCCATATAGACACACATTGTTTGTGTAGTGGTTTATCCTGCGCTTCTTGAACCGTGTGACTTTGGGACCCATTATTTCTATGATGAATTACTCATAAATTTGTAAACAAAATTTTTATGTGCAGTGACTTGGAAGTGGATTTTGGGTCCGAGGAGAATGCTTCCATTGTCCATGCAGCATTGGCTGTTGATAAGGAGGTGAGTATTAGGCCTCTCTTATTCTTTAGTTTGTTATGTAGCTGCAGTCTGACAATGTTGCTTGCGATGCAGTTGCAGCCAGATAAGGTGAAAAGACTTATGTCAGTTTCCAATGCAAAGTTGTCAGTGTGAGTTTACCAATTTGCTTCTGTTTTATTTTTTAGCAAATCACTTTGTGAAGTCTTGTTGGATTATTTATTTTTGCGAGTGCTGGACGAATTGCAGCTTGAACTGTTGAAAGACTTTATTTAAGAATTTCCACTTGATTCTTTGCTTTGCATGCTGAAAACGAACTACAAACCTGACAAAAGAGTCAGACATTTCGGTTACCATCTAGAACTTGAGCAGAAAAAATGCTGAAGATACAACTTGAGAAGGAAAGACTTTGGAAAAGCTCTGGCTTCTTGATGTGACTATCTGACTCTCTGCATATGATTAATGGGTATTAGAATGAAATAATTTGTCAAGTGTCTTATACCTCTAATAACTCTTAGTTCCTGTTTCATCGGTTCTTAAACTAGACTATAAAATAGAAGGAAGCTTGATTAGTACTTATGGAGAGGGGAGAAGCTACTATATAGACGCCTTCTTAAGTTGAGACCAGTAACAAAATCATGTTTTATGTTGTCTTTGATCTTTTCTATTTGGATTGTTTAATGTGTTATGAAATGGATTTGGTAAAAAACTTGATTGTGTGACATCTGAATTGTTGATCATTGGCATTAAGATATTGTAGGAGATTTGTGTGCAAGATTTAAGTAAGTCATTATATATCAACTTATAGCAGAATTTGATCAATGCTGTCGATCAATGAAACAAGAAATGTAAACGCTGACTGTAATTAGTTTCAAGTGGTAATATGATGTCAGGACTTCTAATTTTGAATTGCCTTGTCAATGGTAAACTTGATTGATTGCAAAAAGGCAGCAAGTTCTGCTAGCTCAATTTTCTATTTCAGTTCTTATGGTTTGTTGTTTAAGTGAGGGCTTGAGAGTTTCCACCTTATTACTCACCTGTTTCTTCGAACATAAACTAACATGAATTTTGATGGCCATTAACCTTCTAACTCGAATTTCTTCACCATTTGCTTACAGGCATTTTGAAGCCACTGAAGCTAGGTTTCTTCGAGCTTCGTTTTCAGCTTTTGTTGATGTACTTACACTTGCAACAGAAACAATAGAAGAGTTCGGAAACAGAATGACTTTATGAAACATTATTTATTGTTTACTTGATTCTGTTATACATTATGTAATCCTAATTAATAGGTTGAATTTGTGACATCGTGTTTTAGTTTAGAATGGCAGCTGATCTACAAGTATTTGTTCTTTGTTATCTTTCATTCTCAATTAATCTCTTTTGGTAAACTTTTATTGATCCCTAGAATGAAGAAAGTTCTCTCTCTCTCTTATTCTAAGCAAAAATGGACTCGAAGATGAAAGTCGAAAGATGGAAATAGGAGACTAAAGCATCCCTTAAAACCCACCTGATTGTGTTCAGTGTAATTTAGCCTCAATTTCAGGGAGTTCTGTTGAGGCTGTTTAAGAGCACCATCAACCGTTTCTTGTACATTCTACTGACATATCTGAAGCACTTTTCAATACATTTTTTAAAGCTAGACTACTGTGTATCACTCTTCTCTTGCGTACGACAAGATGTTTCGTCAGCATAACCATCCTTTTCAATATTGCAAAGACTTCTTATTAGTTCCTGTATACTGAGATGTCAACACAGATAGGAGTTCATTAAGAATTGCCTCTTCATTGTGTTGAAGAAGGGCAACAACTTGACAAAATTCAAGTATCAAGCATGGAAGCAGGAACTCTGTGGCACCATCCATCCCATTCACCTTGCAATGTCCATGAATCAATGCTTTATAAGTGAATCGTAACTTTCACTTTCAAAGCAGAATTTGGGTATCCTATCACACGATAAGCATTGAGTAATGCTTTACAAGTGACATTATCAGGTTCATCTTCTTGCCACTCATCCCATTCAAGGGTTTATTGGTATCTATTATTCTGACTTCAAATAAGTTGCACAAATTGTTATTATATGCAACAGCATCGGTGTGTGTCCCTTTTCCCTCCATTAAAACCTCATTAAGATCACCGGCTCTGCAAAATCCATCAATCAAGGTAGTGAAGTTACAAGGTTTGAGCATAGCGTCTTTATATTCTCTAATGAGCCTGAGGGCCTCTCTGATCCTACCTTTCACGCAATCCATGAATTAAAAAAGCTATGAGAAACAATGTCGGGGATAATTCCAGCCATTTCCATTCTGTGTTGCACACACAAAACTTCACTGAGCATACCCTTTTCGTAGTGCAGTGAAATCAATGTTTTGTTAGTGAAAAGATCAAGAAAAACACATTTCAATGCCAGTTCACTCAATAACCCCCCCGCCTTCTCCACATCCCCAGACTTACAGCAAGCTTGAATGAACCACATTGTATAGATTAGTACTACCCTCAACACCTTATGCTTTCATCTATCCTCGACAAATAATTTGATAATACTGAACAAGCATGCAATTCTGCAATCGACCCAGGTAACCTCGTGTGCAAAAACCTGAATAACCTCCTGCGTCATTCTAGTACATTATGCTGATAAGCCAACATGAAATTAGAGAACTGACATCTGAATCTTCTTTACGTGTGCTGATAAATGAACTCGAGAATGATTATGTAGACAAAAGCAATCATCTCAAGTATAGTCTTTTCATTGTCATAATTTTTGACATTGTTGGAGTCATATTTAAGGCTGACATCTGCATAAATCAATTCACTTTTTAAGCAAAACCTATATATCTTTAATAACTTGACGTTTTTACCTTACAACTGATATCGGTTTCTTCTTCACTTTAATAAAAACTTGGCTCCTAGCTTGCTATCAATACTAATGGTACGTAGGGGTATTCAAGAAAATCCACGAACCTGTGAACCGGACCTAAATTGCATGAACCGAACCTGTAAATAAGGTTAACCGAACCTAAAAAATCAAGTTCATGGTTCAGGTTTAGGTTTCAAACTTGCAGTTCTAGGTTTAAACCTGAACTTGACAGGCTGAAACACTCAAAAAACTTATTATATATTTGGATATAATTTATAAGGATATTAATAATAATAAATTCATTAGTATTTATTATATTTA
>JAOTBA010000058.1:0-10303 GCA_025629845.1 Erythroxylum squamatum
TAATTCCTACAGGTATTTACTATATAAACTCATTATCTCGCCATGATAGAGGTACGACTCCAGAACCCTACTTTTCTATTCAGAAAACTACTAAAACCCTTACAAAAAGACTGACTTGAGCGTCGAAGGGGTCTTCCAGGAATCAACCCCTGGCGCGCCTTTATTCGTTTTGCAGGAATTCCGTAGCCGGAGTCGCACAAATTATGGATCCAAACGACGACGTCCAGCCTCAGCGAAATCTGGCTGAACCACCCCCCAAGTTCGAAGACTGGAGTTGGAGTCTAAGAAAAATTGAAAAAGAAAAGCTTTCAAAACCAAAATCAAGTTTCACGCTAACTGAAATGAGACATTCTCTTCAAACGCCTACATGTTTTTAAGGATACCAAGGAGATGGAAGTGAAAGCGGATTTTGAGACGACCAATTCAGTGGCAAAAATCACCAACCTATCATAATGGTCATGGTTGAGGACCATGAATGCGACCTGCATTAATTAACATTAATAGGACCTCTTAGGTGGTTGATAATGTTTATTAAATTTAGTGATTTCTAACCATATAACCTTTTTGTGGGACCTAGGCAACAAGTCTCACGGCTTCCATATTAATTGACGATTGTAATGCAAATTAGATAGTATTATCCAAATGACGGAGTTCTACAAAGCCATAGTAAGCAAACAACAGCTTAGGATTAGAGGTGGGTGGGTGGAAGCAATAAACAAGAATTTGTTATGGAAGCTGTAAACAGCAGAGAGGTAATGCCCCTCTCTTTATAAGCTCTCTCACATTAAGTGCTCTATAATGGCCAACCCGAGCAAAGTAGCAAACATTCATTTCATGGGAAGCATTGAATTAGAAGTCGTTCAACTCCTTCCCATATTTCCTCGGAATCTTTTGAACTCATCAAAAACTTGAATTACAAAAAGTAAATGTCTTTTCTTTCTTCTTCTTCCGATTCTTGGCCTCTTCAGGGTTCATCCGACAGTACTGATTCCAATAAAGTTTCTATAGCTTCTTTATTGTCAACAGATAACGTTGGAACTACAAAATAATCACATATCAATGAACACATATTTTATGGAAGATTTCTCTCCACATTGAACCAAGGAATATTGATCTCAGTAAACAATTGGGGTTCTGAAAACCTCATACAGTACATATTTCTCTCCACATTGAACATAGGCATAGCAAGGATTTCCGTTGTGAATGCCCCAAATGGTTGCAAGCAAACTTTTACTGTACAGCCATCAAGATCTCCATATATGTATATCCAATCATACAAAAGAGCATTATAAAATTAGAAAGTGGTACCGCAAATTCTGAACTACTATTTTAACTAAGTATACGATATTGAGGAGTAGAGAGTCCCAAGCCCTGAGAAAGCGTGTTGGCCCAGCAAGACAGGCATTCTCTTTTGTTGAAGAAATGGAAGCATTCAATTCAAGAACAGGTGGGACTTCTAGGAATAATCAATCAAGGAGAGACTGCTCTTCACATCCCTCAGCCAGTTAGTCAAGCACAGCAAGCTCTGAGCATGATATTGATTATGGACCACCACCATTAGCACATTCTATATTATTCATGGTTACTCTGCTAATTATCCATCTCCCAAGAATCCCATGCCTGAATAAATAATCAAGCTTGGAAATTTGCTTGGCCAATAGGATGCTGGTTAGTTTTGTTTAATTTGGATAGGATTCTAAAATAACAAACATGACGCGTTAATTAAGTGGGCGATGAGTCCTAGATCTAGCATTAAGTGCGCCATTTGAATAAGTCTAAAGTTGGACTACAAGCTAAAACCCTTGTTATCTAGGATTCTTCATATAAAAACAAGTAAGTAAAGCCTCAATTTCAACAAGTTTCACTTTTTGTTTTGCCTTTATGGATACTGAAGATTCCGAATGCTGTTGACCAACAAAGTTAAAAAGGCTAGGTTGCTAATCCTGATGCAATCTCCTCTTTTCATAAGAAAAAAAAAGCACAGGTTCCTTTTTAACACATCTGGAAGTACTGTGAGATAGAACGTCCACTTTTTCTTTTTTTTTGGTTGAAAGCACAGGAGTTTAGTGCTATCACACAAATAGTATAGCAAGTTCCACAGGTTAAATTTTCTTGCCTCTTTTCCTACCTTTTTTTCTCAGGAAGAGAAGATTGAATAGTTAGATATACCAAAAGTTTAACGAAGGAGTACCGATAGTTTTTCTAACGGAGGAATTTGGCAATTTTCTTAAGATCACTCCGTAAATTTAGTTTGTAAGATTAAAGTGGTTGGAAAAAGTATAGACGTAAAGAAAAGGAGATGGAAATGTAAAAGAGAAAGCCTTTCAAAACAAATGGGTTACTAGTAGTAGCGAGCTAGAATAACAAAGCAGATGAACAAGAGTGACTACGTCATTTAAATTCAAGCACATTCAATTTTTTAGAAGCAGGGTAAAGCAGAAATGGAACAGTACTGCAAAAGAAACAAGAGCATTAAAACTAGCCCTCTCTCGTCGGCTTGCATGCCTTCTATAATTCTCAGTCCACTGCAACACTGACCGTAGCCTCCTCGTTAAACATGACTGAAAAGGCTAAAGCTAATGCTCTGTTCTATCTCTCTTTTTCTCTCATTCAGTCTACTATTCGAAAGAAAACAAAAGTCGAGCTAGCAGAAAACATATTGAAGTGGTTTCCTGGCATTTCTGAATTCTAACATTAAACATTTATAGAACATACATTAGTACCCGAACCTACCTTCTGATCATTCACCTAGCTAGTTGTGAAGAGGATTAGGACCAGTGTGAATTATCCTCTTTTCATCTCCGTACAACTTGTCTGGATCTCCTAATTCATGGTTCACAGGAGGCTGACTTTGACTTGGACCAGAAGAAGGGGCATGAAACAACTGTGAGCCCGAAAACCGAGCTTTTCTCGGCGATAAGGACTTGGCCAACTTATTAAGTTGTTCTTCTTGAACAGCTACACAGAAGGAAAACTGAGAAACTAAAAAAAGACTCCAGAAGAAGAAGAAGATCATTGCAGCTCTAGCTCCAGAATCCATCTTTCTTCTTGTTTCTACTCCTTTGATATGCACTATCATTGCACTAACACCAAGTAGTGATTATGCAGCTAGCAAGCTGCGACCACAAATTAAAAGTACTAAGAACGCTATCAATAAAACAATAAAATGGCTAACAGCAACGGTTTTCTTGAAGCTGTAAACTGGAAGTGGATATTGGATAATTCCGTGAAATCTTAGTGGAATTTTTCAAAGCTAGAACTATTGGAGCCTTTCTTAAGAGTAAGAGAAGATAGAGAAGAAGAAAAACCTTGTTAACATTCGGAAGCTCCAAAACTTATGGGTCTGGTCACATGATACTGACCCTTGATTCCTGGAACCTTCTTATATTTTCTTAATATAACCAACTAAGATCCTTGGACTTTGGACCTTTTACTCCACAGTCTCTAACTCCCACCCCAACGTCATATACCATATTGCTTCTGTCTTCTTCTTTTCTTTTGTGGCATCTGTTTTTATGTTTTTGTTTTTACTGTTAAACTGTTTCTTTTTTCCTCTAATGTTGCTCGGATAGGGTGCTGCGGGACTGTCCAGTATTAATAGCCGTTGTCTGCGGAGCACATTATTCAACTATGAGAGGTTAAAATTTAAATAGTACCTCAACTAGTTGTGAAATATTCAATTTAGTCTTCAAATAACTCTTTGTTCAAATTAAAGCGTATCTTCTTGTTCTAAGGTGAATCAGACCCTTGTACTTACCAACTTAAGACATTCTAATTCATTTGTCGCTTGCCTTTGACATCTCCTCTCTTGCTTTAAGATTTCTTCAACTCAAGACTTCTTTTATTGGTAAAATCTTTTGGTCCAAATTCAAGTATCAATTTTAAGGGTTAATCTTAAACCTGATTTTGATACAATCTACAAAATGACAAATCGAATTCTAGAATTGTAAGAATTAAAATTTGCCTCTTTTTCACAAAGAATTTCATGGAGTCATTAAGTAGTTAGACTTGAGTGGAAACAGAGTCTTGGTTTCTTAAAACAAGAAAGAATATCAAATCAACAATATAAATAGATTGTTGAATCCATTATGTTAGAAGATGTTTTTATGACTATATTTTGTTAAACAAAAGGGAGCTTTCAATATGTGTTTTATTGATAATAAAACATATTTACTGTTAATATTTTGTGCTTTACTATTAAAAGAAAGAAAAATACATTTATTTAAGAATACGAATCAATTGAGACCAAAGACATAAAGTGGAGCAAAGCCAAACGTCGAATGATTTACGAAGTCAAAAGGAAGAAATGAAGAAAATTCATGAGTTTTAGGATTATTCAAGTAAATAACAAGCTAATTGGACTAAGATTTTAACTTGTAAAAATCAATATGATCTTTCTTATAACCTTAACTTGGTCATTTAATGTTTTAGGAGCTCTATATGCATAAAAATATTATGTTCATTCTTAATGCATGTGATTTTTCATTTATCAAAAGGAATTAAGGTTTTGATTTTAAATTTTTTCTTGATGATCAGAACAAATTTTAAACTTTGAAAGTGATACAATTCAAGCTTTTATCAAAATAGAACATGTTGACGCTTTTTAAAAATTGAAATGTTGAAAGTTGATATTTCAAAATTGTCAAAAAAAAGACAAAAAGTTACATAATAGGTTGTTTACAATTGGCTAGACCATGGACTAACCAATTATCCAATCAGTGAACAACTGATTAGCTAAAGGATTACGACTGATTAGCCAATAGTTTCTTTTAGTTTTGAATAAGAAAGGAACATTTTGTCTAGCTTGAGTATCGACTAATTGATACCCCATCCAAATATAGTTTGATTAGTCGATCTTGCTAAAAAACTAGTCACTGTAACAACTAGTTTATATCTCTAATGATTATTTGAAGACTTAAATGCAATAAGTATATGAGCTTTTGGTTGTTAGATATTTTAAATGGTTTTTAAGCTTTTACGTCACATTTACTTTTTTTATAAATTGGTTTTGAGTTGTAGAGTATTAAAATGATCAAGGTTTATTTATGTTGTAAACTTCAATTGGGGGTTGATTCTAATGTATTATCAGATCCATTTAGGCTATGGGTTTGTCTTTCACCGTCAAGAAAGATTGTAAAATCCTCTTTACTCGCACCAAATAAAGAGACTTGTATCAAGGTTCTTCTTCTTCACTTAATTGCCAGACTTGGGTTCCTCTATCTTGCTTCTCATGTTTTCTTCTTCTTTTTACATTTGGTAATTGTTCTTGCATCTGTTTTCTGTGTTATTTTTGCATCTTATTGATTACCTATGGTTGGCATTATTATATCTGTACTTCATTATGTTTTGAAGACTGTTTCTGTACTTCATTACTAATATTCCTAAGTACTTAAGTCGACTACTTCTTTCAGAATCGGTACCAAGATATTATGGATTTATTTTTTTATCTAAAAGATCTTTATTAAGGCATTCAAATAATTTTTTTGTCCTTTTATTAAATATAATAAAATAATTATATTCTCTTAATTTTTATCTTATTTTAGTATTTAAAACAGAATGAGGTACTAACATTTTCAACCTTATCATACGAAGTAGTCTCAATTAATAGATTACAAAATTTGGGATTGTAGAATGTTGGAACATTCAACTAAGAAATCTTCTATTCTTAAAAATGTTAGATCAATTATTAACTTGTGCCATTTGCTCTGGGTTTGATTTATCTTCAACGCTGAGTGGAAAACCTAAAATGTGCTTGTGCAAGGGGTTTTGGTTGGATAAAAAAATAAAGTTTCCAAGACTTTGTTCTTTTGTGAATATTTTGTTAATTGCATATAATTGCATATAATTTTTCGTTTTCTTATTAAATTGTACACTATGCTTTTATATTGAATAGATCTATGACTTGTTTTTCTTTCTATTAATTTTTCAAAATAAAACTGTTAACATAAATTTATCACATAATGTCAATGTGGCGACTAGTTTCTAATGGCAAAAGTGAGCTTGATAGGAGGAATGCGACAAAATTCTCCCTAATGAAGAACAACTCAATGCACAACAAATCTCCTCATCAAAGACTAATCACCCCTTTCCTTCAATAGCCAATCTTCTTCTTCAATGTTTTAAGTATCATCAGAATTAGCTCTTTCTTTATTATCTGTATCTCATTTTTTGTTAGGAAATTATTAGATGAACATCTGATTGTATATACTATGTGTTTTGTAAAGCTTCTTTAAATCTTTAAGAGAACATAGACAAAAATAGAGGCAGTGGTGATGTCCTGATAGTCTATACAAGATTAAGAAAATTGGTTGTTTTAGAACATTCGTCGATTGCAAAAACTATATTTATTCATTGCGACAATAATGGAGTCATTCAATCGGGTATGATTGTGTTCGAATTTTGGTTCCTTGTACCATTTGATTTAGCTTTGATTGTTCTATACTGTTTGTTCCTTAGGTAAAATGCATGGTATGTGCAGTTCATCTAAATCAGTGATCCATACTACATCTGAAAAATCATTCACTGCATCTTCTACTAGTTTAGTTAAAGCCAAGAAGTTGTTGAAAGAGGATATCAATAAACCAACTCTTAGGGGAAGATCTTTCACTGTTTCAATTGATGCCTTCGAACATGCAAGGAGCCTTCTTGGGATTCAGACATAGAGAATTCCTTTACCTTATCTATCGAGTCTTATGTCACTTGGAATCCAGAAAAATAATTATTTATTTTCTTTTCGAAAGAATAGGCGTGGAACTTTATTTCTTGTTTTATTTGTAAGAATTGTTAAACTTCTAATTAAAATACTGTATTACTTACCATATATCATAATATTATATTATTTACCATATATCAATATTTTTTCTTTTTCTATAAAAATTATATATCATTATATTATAAACTTTATGTTAAAATTATATAAAAAGTTTGTGACACCGTATAAAATTGTTAAATTATATAATTTAAAAAAAAATAAAAAGCATCAATCAATGTAATATTAATTAATTTTAAGTTTATAGTATCATAAATTATTGAAATGGTTTGATATTTTTATAATTAAAATTATTTTTACAATTATAATTATTGTCAATAATATCATATTTGATTTTTCTTAATATAATCTTTAGTCACAAAATAATAAAATTAAAATTAGTGAATCGATAATTGTAAATAAAAAAATTATTTAATCATTTAAACTTATTGCGATGATTTAAATTGGTAGCTAAAAGTCCTGACTTTTGTAACGATTTATAAAGTCATCACTAAAGGATAATTCTTTAGCGACGAAAACACTGAACCGTCGTAAAAGAATGAGCCTTTTACAACGATTCCGGCAAAGCATCACCAAAGGCCTTTAATTAGTAACACTTTTGTAAAATTATCACCAAATGCTGACTTGTACTGACGATTTTCATATCGTTTCCAAAAAAAACGTAGCAAGTAGTACTCGACTTTGTTGTAGCGGATGCTTATTCAAAATGTAAAGTTAAATTGGGAACTGATTCTACTGTATCTGAGGGATTCAAAAAGGCTTTCAGCTCTCCTTCACTAGAAAGAAAGATTGTAAAAATGATCAAAGAGACTTGTATGAAAGTTCTTCTTCACTTAGTTAAAAGTATTTGGTCGAATCTCGCATGAATGTTAGGAAATAGACGTAGATAATGTTTCTTACGTATTTCCTTAAATTTTTAAATTATTTTTTTAATTATAAATATTTCATAAAATCACAATCTCTCAGTGACCAATATATTTACAAAAAAATCAACGGTTCATTATATAATTTGATCAAATAAGTTGGCAACTTTTGAATATTTGTAATATAGTCTCTAATTTTTTAAAGTGCTTAATAAAGACCCTTAACATTACATGATCATATTAGTTATATTTTATTTAATACTTTATGTTATAAAATTTGACAAAAATACATTAATATTACATTTAAGTAAGAGTTAAGATATAACAAATATCAGGCCTTAGATTCAACTTTATATGAATATAAGTTCTTTTTTATTAACTGGATTAAGACTATGAGTTCTTTAATACTTCTGCGTATTAAGTATCCAAAAAAGCATGAAAATTTAAGCCCAATTCACAGAAAATAAAGTCTCAGGCCAATCTTCTTAGATATGGCAATTTGTCATTCCCTCTGTTTGAAGTGCAAAATATCCATCTTAAATGGTTAAAATTTTTCTTTTTAAGACAACGTAACCATTCTATCTATTTTGTTATTATTAATTCACTAACTGAAAGTTTGTTTGCTTTCATTTTTGTTTTATTTTTAATTATTGATTTTAAATTTAGGAAAAAAATGTTTATTTTAGTTTTTGATTTATTTCTATTTTTATAATTCATGAAAATTATAAAAATTAGTTTTGATTTTCTATTTTTTAATAATCTTATCTTATTTTTAATTAAATATATATTATTTAATAAATCTCATAATAATGATATAATTGTTTTTAAAATACTCAATTTCAGCTGAAGATCTTGGAACTTTCGACCGCTTTTTATTTACATGAAAGCCAAAGATTCTTTTAGAAATACCCAAAACCTTGACAACATTTTTTTCGAAATTTTACCCGAGGCCTTAATCAACATCACAATATGCAATTAATTGCATATTATTTTCAACTGGAAAGAAGAGGCCTTTTGATGAATTATTGTTTAAATACTTCAACAATTGCATGCTTACCTTCTAGTGTGGCTGTCTTGGTTATGTCATCAGCTAGCTAAAACTTCGAAATGAATAACTAACATCACCTCGTGATGTTCAAGTGTAGCAACCTTGCAATCAACCTCGTGTACTGGTCAGTAATTCTCCCTTTCTAACATCAGTTGTAAAACTTTTGGCAATGGAAATGCTGCACCTTTTGTCCTGTCCATGCATGCCTAATGTCAGTTACTGTGTCTAAAAGATATGTGTGCTAACTTAAGAAAAAAAAAAAAGTGCCATGTGCAGACATAGCAGTATCCAAGTCAAGAAAATAATTCACAAATCCGACATCCTTGATGGTAAAGTTTGCATCCAAAGCTGCTTTAACGGCCTCTAGCTCTGATTCAACGCTACCGTAGACTATAACATAACCGACATATAACAGTAATGCTATGAAATTGTCATTGTTCAACCTGTTAACTAAGCACTAATCACGTAGTGATAGACTGAAGCCCAATGAAAGCGAAAGCACTGTGAGTTCAATATTTTGTTGCCTGGGAACTTGCTTCAGACCATGCAAAGACATCTTAAGCAAATATGCTTGCACCCCTCGCTCTCACATATCCATTTCGAGGTTACATAAACACCTCCTGATCCAAGAAACCATGCAAAAACACATTTTTTTTATAATATAATCCAGTTGGTGAATTGGTCACTTTTTGTAGTAGCTAAAGCAATAAATAAATAGACATTAAATTTATCTATTGGAAAGAACATGTCTTTGTAGTCCAATCCCTCAATCTAGTTGTAATCTTTTGTAATTGGTTTATGTCTAAAATTTTCCACCTTCCCATCTGGTCTATATTTCACCTAATTAGATACCCACTTGCTACCACTAGTCTTCTTTCCAGGTGGTAAAGAAACCTGCAACTCTCAAGTTTTGTTCCCCTCCAAAGCCTCCAGTTCTTGCTTCATATAGCTTGAATCGACTTGGGATCTCACGAAGCTTAGATATGAGCGATTACATTTTACAAGAATGATACATAGAATAGTGAGTATACGAAGGATGAAGAATCAATCAATGAATAAGATCCCAAACTATCATTCAGATCCTCTTTGACTTGAGAAATGACCCCTGCTATTTTCGGGAAGAGCAATAGATCAGGCAACAAATTAACCCTGAAGTCAAGTTGATTTGCTAATGTTCCTTTGGGCATTTCCTGGTTTCAATTTCCAGTTTATTTTGAATTTGTTTAGAAGCATGGTGGTCAGAAGGTAAAATAGATCATGGTTCCCAAATAACAGAAGAGACAGGTATGCCATTGTTAAAGCATGTTAGATGCAATTCTGGAGAATTTTGTATTGTTGGTTTAGTTGTGTTGGACTCAACAAGAACACCTGATTATGACAAGATAGAAAAACAAACAAGTCACTTCATGTGCAAATGAAATTCAATTGAATAAAATATAACATTCTGTTGGACCAATGGTGGTTGACAAATTAAATTCCTTATGTTTTGATAATAATAAAATACATAGACTTGGTTAAGAAATTATTTCAGGTGATTTGGATTGCAATTAAGGAACAAACATGTGCCAAAGTTGATTATTAGAAGTTTATAATCAAAGGAAATGTATACCAACAAGATATGAT
>JAOTBA010000059.1:3114-14914 GCA_025629845.1 Erythroxylum squamatum
CCATTAAGTATAACTTCAAACCTCAAGAACAAAGAAAATTAACGCACAAAAAGATAGAAAATAACGACACTAACAAAACTACCATTTGTTTATTGTAGGAGACTCAAGAAGTAGAGGCAACGAGTGAAGGCTGAAAATGATGAGTCAGTAAGTCAAAATGTCAACAGGAAAGTTCGTCGCGGCGACGTTGCGTAATTGATGTTTTGCTGCGGCGAATTATGAAGAATTCAGCGTGAAACCTTTCGGGAAAAGTTCGCTGTGGCGAACGTATCCTGTCGCCGCGACGAACCTTCAAATATCCAAACCATTTTTGAAAGTCTACCCACTGTGCAACCCGATCCATCAACTTGTTTTTGTAAAAACTACCTATTTTAGGTTAAGTTGGGGAGAGAAGGCCGACATCGGGAGATAGACACTCACTCTCTCTACCATTCGAACATCTCCTCTCATCCACACCATTTTTCTGCTCCTTTCACCGTCAACTGCTACCATGGATGCTTCTAGTGGGTTCTCGGTTGGGAAGTCTCCTAGAGTTATGCGTGGCTAGGCACTTCTCTCCTCTTGAAGATGCAACAATGGCTTGAGTTTAATAGGCTTCAAAGGGAAGTGACTTAATCTATGTTTAGCTATGATTTATGAATTTGTAGGTTAAGGATTTGCAATTTATAGTTGAACATTTTTTATTAGAGTTTAATCAAGTATTGGATACTTATTGTGTCGTTGGGATTTATTGATGTAGAACTTTGAGCTTAAATATATGAAGTTTAATATATGTTTATTTGTAATCTTGTTGAATCTCTTTTATCTTGCATGGTTGTGTTGTATATTGAGTTGATTTGAGATCCCACGTAACTTGTTGCATTGATTTCCCATTACACACACTAAGGGCATTTAACAAGGTCTTAAGAAATAGAGTTCATTAATTAAGACCTTGGACTTAAAGAGTTCTTTAAGGTTTATCATTTGAAGCTTTCTGATTTTCACTCCCAACAAAATTTATTTCGAACTATGATAGTCAGAGCTCATTTTCAAGAGGATTCTATCACATTTGATCATTGTTTTTACCTTTCAAATTTCTATTCCAAAAATCCAAAAACACTTTTGACACATTTTCCTTATAGTTCCTTTTTGATTTAGTAAAGATTTCCAAACAACAAACCCCTTTCTTTCTTACCAACTTAGTTTGCATTTCATGACATATAGGCTAGCTTAGGTCCATTCGTTAGGTTCCGATTAAGTGAGACGACCCGAGATTGCATTCTATATTGTAATCCTTGGAATTAAAATTTTGATTTGACCTCCAAGGGTAAGAATAAAAGGTTTCGAATCACCACGGCAAACTTTTCCTGAAAGGTTTCTTCAGTAGATATGCAGGTTTCACCGCGGCGAAACATCGACGTCACCGCGACGAACTTGCCTGTTGGACTCCGTTGACTTGTTGACTTGTGCTCTTGTGCTTCACTCCTTAGCTATACTTCTTGAATATCCTACAATGACAAATAGTAGTTTGCAGTATCGATTGTCCCAAGAAAATCAACATAGCACAATTACTAAATTTATAAAAGCCTTTCTAATTTATAAAAAAAAATTATTTGTAACAATTTTACCCTCAAACTACATTAATTCAAGACTAGCACTCAAGAATTAAATTAAGCACACAATCTAAAAATAAGAGCCAAGAAGTATAATAAAAACCATGAAATTGTCACCAATTGTTATAGAAAACTTGGGTTCAATCAAATTCTCCCACACTTAGAATTTTGTACTCCTGGACAAAGCTTATAAAAGTTAAAGAGATACAAGTGCAAAAGAAAATACAGACTATGTTTAAAAATTAGAGTAGGAAATTGGTAAAACCATTTTCTCAGAAATCAACCAAAGCAGAATGAAAGAGCGCTAAGAAAATAAAGACTATAAGAATTTAATCCAAGAGATTGAGCAAAAGAGATTTCTTTCAAGGGAAAACTGTTTAACTCAGCAAAAGAGATTTCTTTCAAAGGAAAACTGTTTAACTCTCTACTCACTTGTCTTGGGATAATTTCACTCTAAAATCTGCTTAGTCCATTCTCTACCATAGGCTTGTGATAGTTCTACCTCTCCACTATAAGAACTATAATTTTGAAAATCAAGAGGGCTTTTCAAGGTTGTAATGTACAGAAGGCTAAATGAATGGATTGAAGAGAAGAAAGAAAAATAAGTACATGCATCACAATTATTTTCCTCATGAAATAAAGTCAACACAACAAACATAATCTAACACATTTTTTTAATAATTTTTCTCATAAGAGACTTTTTTTAGAAAGCTTTTTGAAATTTTCTTTCTTTTCTTTTTGAGAAAGCCTTTTGATTATTATTATTTTTACTTCTGATTTTTTTTATGTATGAATTCTACTATCTACAAAGATCAACTTAAAGTAAGGAACTGGAAATGAAATATTTACATCAATATGAAGATACATTTATGCACTTAAAAATATGGCTTAAGAGGCTAGTAATGGTTAAGTGTTTGGGGTTTGTGTTTAGGTAAGTAGGGTTTGGAAAGAAATGCTTGTATTATGTTAACAAAATTTTGGTTCATCAAGCTTTGATCAAGAATTAAAACAAGTTCTAAAGAGATATGAAATTAAGCTGATACACACAAAAATGAAAGAATTCAGGCCCAAATATCCTTCCAACAAGGTTAGTATCTCAATTAAGCAATCACAAGGTTTAAAAACATGAAGTGCTACTTTTTCAGCGTACCCTCACTTACTTCGTGTTGAAAACATTGAAAATGAAGTTAGCCAAAACCAACTATCATTTAAAAACATAGATGGTGTTTTCAAGAACACGTTGACAACTTTGATATTTATAAAATCCTCGAGACACAGGAGTAAAAAGAATCTAATTTGGAAAAATGATTGAAATGAGGGAATGAAAAACAATTTCGGTCATGAAGGATAGCATCGTCGCGGCGAAACACAATTCGCAGTGTCGCCGTAGGGAAAAATTCCAGACACACTTGACAAATGCAATTCACCTCAATTACCAAGTTTGAAATTTTGCATATGACACACAAATGACTTGCACAAGCGATTAAATGGCCAAAAATAGTGCATAATTCAAAATTACCAAAATGAAATAACCTCCCCCACATTTAAATATCATATTGTCCTTAATTATGAAACAATCAAAACACCATGATGCATTAAAAGGTAATAGGAAGGCTATTAAATAATAACACAAGCACAATAAGAATCATATAAACAACCGGCCATTGATTTGATAAATAACAACAATGTTACTGAATATGTAGTAGACTGATAATTAACAACAGGACTACCTAAAACAAAAAGGACAAATGACTCAAACTACTTAATAGAAGGGTCAACCCCAGATCCAGATGGACCTGCTTCAGATGTGCCAGCGCAGCTCATGGAGTCATCTTCATCAGATAGCAACTGGAAATGAAAGTGCTCGGCGAGCAATGCAGCCATCCACTTACGATACCGTCGATCCCTATCATATAAAGCTTCTCTCTCCTTCTGTGGGGCGATCTCTTGAAAGAGAGTGTCTCGGAGATGGGAGAGATCCGCACAAAGTTTGTCGACTTTACCAGCGAGGGTTTGTAAGGTGACGAGCTCAAGAATGTCCTAAGTTAGAGGATCATCCTCAACTGGTGCCACAGCTATAGAGGGTGCACCAATATCCTGAGTATGGGGAGAGGGAAGGGGTGGATGAACGGTGGGTTGTTTTAGGCGGGTATACCTAAAGAGTGGGGTTGGATCAAAATAGCTATCAGTATCAAACTCAGGGACATTGTGTGCTCAAAAAATGTCAGAGATGAGATGGGGATAGGTGATGGCATTGGTGAATTTAGGTATTGATGGAGTCGTGTAGATGGGCTATATCGACCAGGCAACCAGTCATCAGGAGGTAGATGTGTAAGGCTTGTTGTTTTGTTACATAGGTGAGGTGGGTGGTTGAGACGATGTTGGTGCAGACTAGATGAAGCTAAGGACGAGCTACGGGTTAGAGATCAGAACGTTTAAAGTAGAGTTGGTAATATCGGGGTCAATGCCATTCGGTGCCCTATTGACAGAGGGTGCGAATAAAATCGTCCGAAGGATAATGGTAGATTAGCTAATCGTGGTGGCAACAGAAAATGGAAGGAAGATTGAAGTGGCGGCGGATACTAGCGGCGGTGAATGCATTTGGTGCTTTAATACTATGGAAGTTAAGTTCCATGGTATTATTAAATCTGGCATAAGTGTAAATATGGCAAACGAATTTTTCGTTGCCTTGAGAACAGGGTTGTACTAAGCCTGTGAGATCAGAAGCAACAAGTTGTTGTACAAAGGGATGGTTAGGATGAGCCAATAGAAAGGGTCGCTCTTTAATGAAAGGCCTAGTGTCTACTTTCTCATAGAGTTTCGTAAAAGTAAAACTATTGGAAGAAGAATCGGAATCATTAGGAGGGTTAACGTTAGCGTTCTTGGTTCGAGGCATTGTCCTATAGAGAACACATAGAAAAATAAACTAAGTGAATTAATAAAACTAATGAAAAATCATAACCTAAACAACTAAGTTCGCCATGGCGAAAACAGTGATTTGTCTCACCGCGGCGACAGTGACGTGTTGCCACGGCGAAAGGAATGCGTCGCCGCGGCGAAAGTAGTAATTCGCCTCACCGCAGTAAAAGTGCCCTAAGCACAATAGGAATAGCGAGACAGAAACTGAACGAAGGCTAGGATTAGAAATACTTACGAAGAGGGAGGAGAGCTTCGCAGAGAAGGCTGGCGAGCGCGAAATGGGGCGAGGAGAAGGGACGATGGCCGCAGTGAACTTGGAATGAGAGATATTTGGTGAAGAGTGTTAGGATGGCCATGGCGAAGAAAGGGGATAGAGACGATGGAGGGGGGGTCGGGGGTGTTTAAATAGGGTTTGAGGTGTGAAATGATGAAAAGGGACAGAAGGAATACGTAGGGTTAAGAGAAAATAAAGGTGGAAGGGTGATTTCGCCGCGTTGAATTTATGTAGATTAAACTTTCGCCGCGGCGAACTTAACCCTAGTCGTGTACAGAAAAGTATCAATGTTTCGCCGCGGCGACATTAATTCACGCCGCGGCGAAATTAACCTGAATGGAATAAAGAAGAATGCTGGGACATTTGCCGCAGTGACGCAGAATGTACGCCGCGGTGAAATTTTCCCGAGAGCAACATAAAGGGAACAAGGTAAGTTCGCCGCAGCGGCGTGGACTTCACACCACGGTGAAGTTTACCCGAAAGGAAAACAAAGCAAAGACATGAATGAGGAAAATGACTCACGAACATACAAAAGGCACAAGCTGGAATAGCTCAAGAAAACAAAGTGCAACACAATCAATCACATCAATTCCTCAATCTTGAAGATTGCCAAAAAGCACAGCAAACATAAAACAGGAGATAAAACTAGCATTGGAATTATTGAATTGAAAAACTGCTTAAACTAAAAGTTAAACCAATGTCCTACTGACTTGGTTTCTCCCCCACACTTATTCAACAAACTAATGCATCCACAATGTCATACTTAGTCACAGAGCAAAGTAAGTAAACAAGTGAATGAGAGAAACAACCTGATGTTTACGAAGGTTTCTCATTCTTCTGGTGAACCTTTGACGGATAGCCATGCTTTGGTACAACAATTGCACCACTTGCCACATCGATGTTATCATCCATAATTCGAGATCCACCCGAAACATTAATAGAGAGCCTTTCTCCCAAGGGATCATCAACGACAATCGGAGAGTTTAATGAGTACAATGTAGAATTAGAGTAAACATTTTGGAGTTCAAAATCAAAGCATGCATCATCAATAATAACATCAAATATGTTAACTCCTAAAATCGAATAATCCTCAAGGGGATGTTTCATAAACGCTGCCATGCTGCCCTATGCTGAAATCCTTCCGGTGGAAAAGTGGTTAACATTCTGTAGGCAGTCTTTACACTGTAGTTACCTTTAGAGTCATTAGCCCAAAACCACGAATCCTTAAAAACCTGAGCTGATAAAGGAATAGTCTGAATTGCTGCACTCTCCTCCACTGAAAAAACTGCATTAATCTTGGTCGCATTCCAGCGACCCTGCAAAATTAGGTCTGAAACCAAAAGAACATCTGTTTCAACTAGTCGAATAGAAGATATTCTTCTGTTAGGCAAACTAGGAACCCATGGATCTGACCACACCAACACTAAATGTCCAGTGCTAATTCTAATGGCTGCTCCATTCTGAATCAATTGTTGACGCTGCCAAAGGCTCCGCCAAAGATAACTCGGGTTGTTTCCTAAGTGAGCTTCCAAAAAAGAGGTTATGGGGAATTATTTTGCATTTAAAAGTTAGGTAGCTAACGTATTTGGCTTAGTGATAAGATTCCAAGCCTGTCTTCCTATCATTGCCAAGTTATACTCATGGAGTTTTCTGAAACCTAACCCTCCACATGCTCGTGGCTTAGCCATTTTTTTGTCAAGAGACCCAATGGATTCCACGGTCATGATTCCGACCCTCACCCCACCAAAAAGAAGCCATAACCTATTGGACCTCATTACAAAGTGTTTTGGGAATTAAAAATAAACTCATCATATAGCTTGATAGAGATTGCTATACCAATTTCAAAAAAACTGATTTTCCGAAAGAAATCTTTTTTTTCCAAGAATTAAGTTTTTGCCACATACAATTTTTAAGGAATTTGATAATTTGTCTCTTGTTTATACCAATTCACGTCGGCGAACCCAAATAGGTTCCCAAATCATCACTTTCAGACACACCAATAAGAGAGCACACACTTTGCCGGTTAGGAGAAGAGACATTCTTAGAAAAACAAACAGACGACTTAGAGAAGTTAATCAACTAACCTGACGCCACAGCATACAAGTCCACTAAATTCTTTACCACTACTGCCTCTTCTTTGATAGCCTTAAAAATCAACAAGCTATCGTCCACAAAAAATAAATACGAAACACTAGGAGCACCCCAGCATATCGAACACCCATGCAACACATTTCTCGAAATAGCATGTGAAATTAGCCTTGACAAGCCTTCAACACTTAAAATGAAAATATACAGGGAAAGGGGATCCCCTTGTCTTATCCCACGCGAAGGTTGAATAGGGCCCAACAATTTCCCTTTATGCAAAAATAAGTACTGAAATGTAGTTAAGCATTCCATAACCAGCCTAATCCAAGCCAGTGAAAAACCAAATTTAGCAAGAACCGCTGAGATATAACTCCACTCCATGCGGTCAAACGCCTTGCTAATATCCATTTTTAATGCAACATACCCATCATTACCTCGCCTCTTATTCTGGAAACAATGCATTAGCTCAAAAGCAATGCTGTTATTATCTTGAATTTGTCTACCAAAAACAAAAGTACTCTGAGAAGGTGAGACAATGTCAAGTAGGATAAGCTTCAAATGGTTAGCAATAACCTTACTAACAATCTTATACAAAACGTTGCAGAGCGCTATCGGGTAAAGATCCCCCATAGTCTTAGGCTTTGACATTTTAGGGATAAGTACAAGTACTATTTCATTCAATCTTGGCAGAATCATCCCTCTATTCAAAGTATAAATACATGCCTCAGTAATTGCTGGACCTACTATCTCCCAATGGGTCTAGTAAAAACCCATATTGAATCTATCACAGCCGGGGATTTATCTACTTGCATACTAAAGACTGCTGCCTTTACCTCATCCGAGGTATATGGAGCATTCAACAAATCATTCATTTAAGTAGTAAAACAAACAGGTATTAAATTAACCGCATTATCAAGATGACCAGGACTAGCAATAAACATCTTAGTAAAACAAGAGGAGATTAGAGATTCCAAACCTGCCTCATTATCAATCCACAAACTCAAAGCATCCTTAAGACGACTGAGAGAATTTTTCTTTTGGCGATGTGTTGCCATGGCATGGAAAAACTGTATGATGGAATCACCATCCTTAAGCCAAAAAACCTTCGATCATTGTTTCCACTGAATCTTTCTTTCATCCAAAATCTGGATGAATTTTCAATTTGCTTCATGAAATCATTCCTTATCCTGCAGTACGCGTGAACCTCTTAGTTGTTTAATAATATGAAGGTTGTCGTCCAATTCAGGCTTCTTAAAGTCCCTCAAATCCAGACCCTATCTATATAATGCTTGTCCATAAAGAGATAAGCGATCCTGTATCTTATCCCCAGCCGAAGAGTCCCAGCTATCCTATACTACCACTCAACAATTTGGCTCCTTGGACTAACTATTTTCATATCGAAAATGACTGCTCGATTATGTGGGAAAAAGGTACGTAACTCAAGCATAATCAAAAGATGATCCGAAGTCGAAGTACCCAAAGAGACAGCTTGCGCATAGGGAAATAAAGAGCTCCAAGCATCAGAAACCAAGACTCTATCTAATTTTACTTTTATCCAATTATCGGAATTACGGCCATGATCCCAAGTGAACTGGTAACCACCCATGGGAAAATCAAAAAGTCCAGCATCACTAATAGCATTCCGAAAACCCTCCATTAGATGATTAGGTTGTCTTTTACTATTGGACCCCGCTTCATGAGCCCAACTCTTGTTCTGATATCACAACTGTTGGACCCGCTTCCGGAGCCCAACTATCCGGATGTATCATAAGACGTGAGTATATTATCCTATAAAGTTATTTCCATGGGATCTCCCTAGCCAACATCAGTTCATCCTCATTCTCATAACATCTCAAACCACAAGGAGCGAGCCCACATCAGTCAAACACCTAAATCACCACTTGACTTTTTTTCAAAATAATTGTAGCTCCATGTCTCTAGTTTATTTTGAAATAAGAATCATCTCATTCAGAGCTCTACCGATGAAGATATGAATTAAATACCGAAGTATGTTCATAACCTAGTCATACTCTCCTAACCGATCCCTCGCTTTCTTTTCATCAATCTTTTTCAAATCAAGACTGAAGGCTATCAATTTTTTATGGAGAGACACACAAATATGTTAGGAATTTATTGGTTCAAGAATCACATCATTTAGAGGTCAGATGATGAAGTTATGGCCAAAAGAATCAAACATGATTATGTCCTCAATCATATTGTACCTATATTGGGACAATTGGCATAACTTTCACAAGAGATATCGGATTGTGGTCGTTTTAGGCCATTTTGAAGAGGACTTCGAGATATACAACTTTTGTGAAGACTTTGAAGAGAGATTTTGCCATCTAGAGGGTAAAATCTAGAATTTCCAAAAGAATAGATGGATCAGATGAAGTGATTCAGTCTAAGATGAATTAGACGAAAGAATTATTTCTAAGATGAATTAGACGAAGGGACTTAGTCTAAGATGAATCAAACGAAGGGAGTCAGTCTAAGATGAATCAGACGAAGGGATTCAGTCTAAGATGAATTAGACAAAGGGACTCAGTTTAAGATTAATCAGACGAAGGGAGTCAGTCTAAGATGAATCAGACGAAGGGGTTCAGTCTAAGATGAATCAGATGAAGGAATTCAGTCTAAGATGAATCAAATGAAGGGACTCAGTCTAAGATGAATTAGACAAAGGAATTCATTCTAAGATGAATCAGACGAAGGGATTTCTATGGGGTCTTCCTCACATCACCAAAAGTTCTAAATCACTAACTACACTCTCCAAAGCATCTCCAATGGTTCCTGCGTCCATTCTAACATCACTTTCACTCATAATCTTCCTAAATTCGCTTCTTCTAATGCGATATCACTCCTTAAACATTTAGTCACCAATTTGGTTATATTAAATTCCCAGATATCAACTCATTTGACTCATCACATTCAACTTCATCCCATCATTCATAATTCCTATCTTTCTTTTCCATAACATCTCATTTATGTGTGTGTATGTGTGTGTGTGTGTGTGTGTATATATATATATATAAACAATTCATGTTCAAAAATCATCATCTCAAGTTGATAACTTCTTCAAATATAACTAATTCTAACTCAACATCATCCATACACAATTCATATTTCATTAACAACAAAAGATAAGAGTTTTACAACGTTTTAATAGGCATTTCAAGCCACCGTACATCAATGTCTCAAAATCCAAAATACAAAAGATACAAAACCCAATAATTCTCAAAATGTGTCTAAAGTCTTGTTTTACACGAATTAGCTTAAAATACCAAACATGTAGAATTCATAGTGAAGCCTTGACTCTCTCACTCACTCGATCTCTTCCTCATCACATGGAGATAGGGAAGGATGGGGGTGAGCTTGAAAGCTCATGGGTAGCAGTTTTATAACTAGTAACAAGTTAAAACCATTGAAATATTCATTTCCATTGCAAAAATTCACATTGAATCATAAAGCACATATTTCTCAATTTCTCAACCAAATTCATAATAATGCAAATCATGTATGCATCAATCTTCTCAATCATATCATGAGCACATAAGCACATCAAAATGGTTTGGGTGGATCCAAAATAAAACGTATTACATATTTCCACATAATGGTCCTGTGTAGCCGTGAACAGAACATACTATTGCAATCTCACTTAATGGTTTTGCGTAGCCGTGAACTAAGAGGAGTCCATGAAGGAGCTCTATGCCACTAACGGGCAGGCGGGAGAAGCCTTTTGTCAAAGTGCACTTGACTTAACTTAGGGGACAACCACAAACCCACATAATCATACATTTCATAACTTGTAAACATGTTGCTCAAAGTGACACTTTTTCGAAACTTGATTTCATAAACTTGATATCCTTTCAAAAATCCTTTTCATCTTTCATTTCACAATTCAAAACACAATTCATATACAAAAAATGTAGCACATTCTCAAATCATTCAACGATGCACATTTAAAAAGTAGTTGAAATCATTTATTTCCATTTCTTGAAAGAGACATTAATGGCTTATTACTTAATTAAAAAATGTAACCTACCTTGAATTTCCCTGCTTATTACTTACTTCAAATGTGCCTCTCCTCTTGCTCCTCTTGTCTTTCCTGATTCCCTTTTCATAGGCAAAATCCCAAATTCAATAGGGTTGCAAAATTGAAAACCCACAAAGCACATTCATTAAATTATTTCTAGAAAACTTAAACCCATGCATTTCCTAAGCTTCATGAACCAAAAACCTTCCAAAATTCCAAAAGATTAAGTAAGACCTTACTTTGAATCTTCACCAAATGAAGAGTTTAGTGGCTCAAATGGAAGCTTTTCTCTTCTTCTTTCTTTTTCTCTTCTCGAATAATCTCAAAATCTCTCTAGAAAGCTTAGAAAAATTGAAACCTAGCTTATTTTCTCTTCTTTTCTCTCTTCTCCACCGAAACCCTCTTCTCCTTTTTGTATTTCTCTTCTTTCTCTCCCTCAAATCACGTTTTTCCCCTCTTAAAAGAACAAGACAACATTTTTTCTTCCATTTCTACCCTTAATGAGTGTGCAAAGTCCATTTTTCCCTTCAATTTATGCCTTATGTCTTTTATACAAAGTGTCTTACAAAATATACCCTTGAACATTCTTATAACTTTAATTCCATTAATCCATGCAATAAAATCCTACTAACCTTGACATAATAATTAACTCCACAAAATAAATCCATAAAGACCTCATAATTAATTTAAATCATGCTTATTCACCAAGAAAAAACAATTCGGGGCTAACATTTCTCCCCCTCTTAAAAGAATTTTGTCCTCGAAATTATTACCTGACCAATTGATTGAGCCAAGTTTATACTATAAATTGACCCTACTTTCTTAAGTATTTATGCACTTATTGACTCCTAATTCATGATTTTTGTGCTTAATTTGGTTCCTCATATTGAGTTT
>JAOTBA010000060.1:9220-22741 GCA_025629845.1 Erythroxylum squamatum
CTTGAGAAATGGAGTTCATTGATCAAGATCCTGGACTTAAAGAGTCCTTTAAGGTTCTAAGGCTTAAGAGCGCTTAACGGGATCTTGAGATTCATCTCGGCAAGCCTACTTTAAACCCCATACTTGTTTATGGGAACCAATTTAGTTAGCATATTAGAAAAATTCAAATATGTATAAATATTCTTTAACATTAATTGTTGCTCTTCTATCACGGACCTCAACAAATGATATCTAACATTTTCATAAAATACAACCTCTTCCACATCTTTAGGCTCCCTCTCAGCAGTAAGTAATAAGTATTCAAAACTTGGATACCTTTTAAAAAGTCTTTTCTTCCTTATCGACTTTCAAAATTGCGTTTCATCAGCTGTTGTATCCCATTGCTCCCTTACTCATTATCCTCAATAGGACCATAGATATCTGAATGCGTCAACTCTAATAACTCTGACTTCCTTACAAATCTTCTCTTAAAAGAGACTCTATGCTGTTTTCTAGTCAAACAATGTTCGCAAGGATTAAGCAGTTGTGAGTTCTTAACTAGGATAAGGGATTTTCTAGATAGCAACTTTAATCCCTTCTCACTCATCTGTCCCAATTGTAGATGCCATAGATTTGGTGAAGATTTCTCTTTGGTTGTGTATAGTTCTCCGCCACCACACACCTTAAAGTGTGTCATATGCAGTGAGAAACAAAACTCTCCTCATGTTACCGTCATTTTGCCTTTAGAAAATTTCCACTTCCTATCCCCAAAAATGTATTTAAATCCTTTTTGATCTAACACATTCACTGATAAGAGGTTCAGCTTAGATCGGGGATATGTCATACATCTCTCAAGGTCAGTAAGTATCTGACATTTGTCTGAACCCAGATATCACTTATACCAACTATCTTGGCGGAGCTTTGATTTTCCATCTTGACGCTCCCAAAATCTCCGCTCTTATAGCTTGAGAAGTACTCTTGCTTTGAAACATAATGATAAGATGCTCTCGTGTCGATCAACCATTTTGAACCAACATTGTTGACATGAAAGCTTTCACTAGTTGCACAAACTAGTGTCACCTCATCATCCGTACTTGAAACAAGTACAGTCATTCCTCTTATCATCATAATCATCCTCATCTTGTTGAGCTTCCTTTTCTTGATCCCCCTTCCACTTATAATAGAACTTTTTAATGTGTCCTGACTTATCGCAATAGTAGCATGTCTTACATATGTCATCTTTAGACTTTGAACTATTTTTAGACTTGTCATGACACTTGGGCCCTCTACTTTTGTTCCTCCCCTTGCTTTCTATCACGAAAGCTTGCATGTTGTCAAGTTTAATCTCACTTCTTCTAATTTCTTCATTAAACATACCCTTTTTGATTACTTTCAAAAAGAGCACACCTTCAAGAGTTGAGTTGCTAATCGTCACTACTAGTGTTTCCCAACTATCCGGTAATGAACTCAACAGGAGCAAAACTTGGAGTTCTTCATCAAGAATGGTCTTCATTATAGTCAACTTGTTGATTATGTCC
The DNA here is from genome assembly GCA_025629845.1 of Erythroxylum squamatum. Taxonomy (NCBI): domain Eukaryota; kingdom Viridiplantae; phylum Streptophyta; class Magnoliopsida; order Malpighiales; family Erythroxylaceae; genus Erythroxylum; species Erythroxylum squamatum. Next base: position 10,738 of record JAOTBA010000060.1, read on the forward strand.
TAGAAATTACTTAGATGCTCTAACACTGATTTCCCAACCTTCAACTTCAAGTTCATAAGCATCTTAATCAGAGAAGCCTTGTTGTGAGCAGTCTTCCTTTCATATAGACTTTCTAACTTCTTCCATAGCTCAAAAGGATATGTTTTTTCATAAACATGGTTGAATATGCTGACATCAATCAATTGTCTTATAATGCTTAAAGTTTTCCGCTTTATCTTTTCCTATTCTTTGTCGGACATCTTTTCAGGTTTTGAAGGAATATCATCCTTCTCACCTCTATCCACAACAATAGGATCAAAGAGATCCCTGCAATGCAGAGGGTTCTTTATCATAAGCCTCCAAATCGAGTAATTTGATGACGTTAATTTGACCATAGAGCTACTTACACCTTCTATTATGATGGCTCTGATACCACTTGTTGGGAGAAAAATAACATAATTCTCTAAAAAGTTAGCCACATATCAACAACAAGAAATAACTCTAAAAAGTCCCACATGATTTTTATCTTTTAGAGTTGATGACTATCAACTGTAAATTGATCCTCCACATCATCCAAAATTTTAAATAGTGCTGGATACTCAACATATTGGTGCTTTGCAAATGCATTCAAGTTTCACAAAAAAGTTCGTGACTATGCTCGAGGTACAGTACACTCTTCTCAGAGCCCACTTCAATACGACTTTTATGATCCCATTTTGGGTATGCTTGTGCTTACTGCCATTCATGGCCGCATTTTTTCACATTGTCTTATGGGTATTTCTTTGCTTAATATTTTCATTAGAAAACTATAAAAGCAACAGCAGTTACTGAACTGAAGGTCCCCCATTTATCCTATAATGGCTGCCATGAGGATTAGGGTGAAGTTATGGAGAGAATGTCTGACTTGAAAATTAGTGCAGATTTCCAGTGTCTAGTCACTAAGTCAAGTGGGTGATCCAAGAAGCTCCATGCGACGCCCAATTTTAAGGCATAGTTTATTCAGGCATTTTTGCGCATGTACATCCTTTAACAAGCGACATGATTTTGAAACCAAATTGAGTGAGAAAAATAAATCTCCTACTGCACCCCCTCAGCTACAAACAGAGTGGCTACGAGGGATTCTACATTTTTCTCTTAAGACAACAACCATGCTTTGTCTTTAGACTATGGCCCATCTACTAACAAATGTTTCCTATATCCCCACTGGGGCTTGCTTAGGCTAGTGAAAGGGCCTTGATAGTAAAATTGAACATTATATTCAAGGCCTTGAGAGTTGGACTTACACGGCATAGCCTATCAGTATCACAATCCTGATTAGACTAAACATACACTAATCAAGCTGGATGGCTGATTTAACGGTAGAAAATGTCCCCAAGTTCATGAACGAAAGAGGCTTTAAGCTTGGCAATGGAAACAAAACTATGATCAAAGGAATCTGAACAAAGTACATTGAGTGGCAGAAATGTGCTAAAGTTTTGACAGAATTTTTAAACTATCAACTGCAACAAGGTGCATCACCGTGGATTTGGGGTAGTGACTTGTAATAATAAGATAAAGATAGAAGATTAAATGATACAATTAAGTCCCGCTGTTAAGCACACGATCTCTACTTAATTGGAAATGAACTTGTTAAATTAAATAAATATAAAATTTGAAGCATGTTTTAACTTAACATCATATATATACTCCACTAGAAAGCCTCCATATTACATGGACTTTGTACAATTAAACTATTATTTCACTTGCTCGTTCATAACTATAATCTGTTCTGAAATGAAGCAGCCTAGGAATCCCCAAACTTCAAAGCCTCTCTCTCCACTATGGAAAATAAACTTCTTCCTGTTGAATCCTTTTACTGAAAAAAAAGGCCGTTTACCAATTTGTTCAATCGTGAGCCTGTAACGTAAAGCCTAAGGAATTTTTGCACAAATTAGTTAACATGAATGTCACGAATTGTCTCGGAAGGATTTCACGGTTTTGATTGCAGTATAAATATGATAGTAGATTCATGATTCCGATGTTTCAGCTGTGATTGTTGTCATAAGCATTCTGTGATATAGTAACTTACTTACGTTTGAATAATTTCATGAATGAAACTTCTTTAATCTCTTCATAACTGGAATATTCAGTATCAAATATGATAACATCCCTTTTTACGTATTCCTTTCTATTAACTGGAGTATGATAGAGGAACTAATTATTTACTAACACTTCCACTAGTTACCCTGTGTAGATTAATGCAACTCTTTTCATGTGTAAAGGAGACCAAGTTACTGTTAAATTTGTGATACCATGAAACAATGTTATATTAAGAGTTAATACATCAAGTAAAATTCTTAAAGTATTTATACCATTATAAATATGGTTATATATGTTTCTTATTACAATTCAAGTGCACCAAAGTTACACCTTTCCTGAACACAATTCTTGCAAGCGAGAGCTCTTGCTTAATGTAGCCTAAAAAAGGGTACAGGAACAAAATTGATCATTACCTTATATAGAATCAAAACATCATTGTACTAACATGTCTAAAAGCTGTTCAATCAGTGACTACATTGTTATCGGTACTTAAAGCACACAGTACCAAAAACAGTTTAAAACGTAACTTCAAAGGCACATCGTACAAGATCGCATGTCTGTGTTAAGGCCACTTTTGATACTGAAATTTGGAGACCCACAATATGATTCTGCTATATTTATCGTGGAAAGGATTTGTAAAAGCCAAGGTTTACGCAATGCCCCTTGCCACTACCACTGGTCATTAAATCCTTTTCATGCCTCCTAACTTGTGGTCCCTAACTAGTCTATAAATAAAAGAATAGGTATAGATACACACTGCCGTGGGAGATTTCACGTTTCCTTAAAAGTAGAATCCTTCCGCTTGATCCCTCAAAAGTGTACAGGAGAAATTGTATACGAACAGTTTCGAAATGATAAAAACTTGTCACGTAAAAGGTAACATTGTACTATGCTACAATACTTGCTTGATGGATTCCATATAAAACCATTTCTGACCGAAGTGCCCTATCGATTAGTTCCATTTACTAAAAGCAAATTGAGTTATTTCCACAGCAATATATTATATGTCTGGTCCCATACCATCTCCACGAAAGATAAAGGTGCTGATTTGCGGGGACATGAGAATAGAACTTACTGGCACAGATTTCATTGATCCAAAATTATGTCCAAGTTTATCAAATTCAATGAACCCTTTCACTGGATTCAATTCTTAGTTGGGCGATGAATTGTGAAATTTTCTAGTTGCAAATTAATTATTCAGTTTGCTACCGTGCAAAGTATAAATTAATTAGCTGACAGGATGGTATTCAATTTCATAATTTGGAGCTTAGGATGGTGTTTAAAAAGAAAGTAATATGTGATATTATTGGTTCAGTCAATCCAATTCATATTAGATAGCTAGTTAGTTTTCCAATGCTTGGAATATATTACCTCTCTGAATAAGTCAAACGCGATTGTGTACGTTAGACTTAATTTATTCATAATATTGGATTGGTCCTCAATAGAGGCAACTGTCACCTTGACTACAAGAATATCTTCGGTCTTCCCAAATGGAAACAGTTAATTCATCAGAAGGTAAATTCCATTCTAAACGAGACATCTTTTCTTGGCGGATGCTCTCCATGCCGTACACAATTTGTTAAGGATAAAGTGGATATATTATAATAAAGAGAGGTACATCCATGTCAGCAAATACTAGCTTAATTATATATAACCAAGGATCAGGGGCGGATCCAGAAATTTCTTTGAGTGGAGGCAAAATTTTATTTTTAATGAGGGCAAATTTTTAATGGAGATAAAAAAATTTTGAGTGGGGGCAAATTTTATTTTATTGAATAAAAAAATTTAAAATAATAATATTTTTATATATATATTTCTGAAAAAATTGGGGGCAGTGGGGGCAACTTGCCCCCAATGTGCATCGGCCCTGCCAAGGATACTATACTTTAACCTAGCTAAAAGTTCGAAGATAATAGATTACCATTAAACATAATTTACTTTATTCTTACATAATCTTTTGATATGGGACAATTTTATTTATAAATGTTTATGTTTTATCCCTGATGATCGTTTATCATACTTAAATTTATGTATTTCTAATCATTGAGTTTAATTAACTTAATTATGATATCAACAAAAAGTTTCAATGATATTTGGAAAGAAATTGGATTATATTCAAATGAACTCGCACATAATTAAGAATACTACATTTCAACATAAAATCTTAAGATGATAGATTAATGTGAAACTTATATTTGTTTAAATTTCACTTCAATTTTATGTTCATCTTTAGAATTAGAACACTTCACTTATAAATAATGAAGAAGAAAATTGCAATTGCTTTATTCTTAAGGTGGCATAGCCCTGGAAACTTAAAATTTGCATTCCGTAAGTACCCATTAATTGTCACTCTTAGTTATTGACTAGTTCTTTTCTTCTGGTGAGAGCCATCTCCTAATCCCAAACCAGACACTTTACGAAAGGTGGCATAGCCCAGGAATTGGAAACTTAAAATTGTATTCAATAAGCACCCATTAATTGTTACTCTTACTAGTTGACTTGTTCCTTTCTTCTGATGAGAGCTATCTCTCAATGACAAACCATGCATTTTACGGAATGCATTGTGCCACATCTACTACTTTAGGAATGTATCCATGTCTAAATGAATGTAAAAGTAATCCTTATTATAAAAACAAGCATGTATAATAAATTGTAGTCAAAGTAATTATTAATTTAATAAATATTTAACATATATTATAAAATTAAAGTATGAGATAAAGTATTTTTATTTATACTTATAAGAAAGTTATCATATTTAGCTAATATGTATTCTTATGATAACATTTCAGTAACTATTTGTTTACATATATGTATTATTAAAAGGTGAGTTTAACTTTAAGATTACAAAATATTAAATTTTTGTTGTAATAATTTAAACATAGAGATAGAGTCGAGAAAGAGTAAACTCTAGCCCACCTTTGTTGTTAGTGTTGCTTCCCTTTCTAACTATTATACAGTTCAAAAATCAGTTAACTTTTAAGATAATAGAGCAGAACCTTCCTATTAGGCCTCTACCTTCACCGAAATATCTTGATTCAGGCATGTTTCCCCTTCTACCTTACAACAGATGCAGGATTCATGCTTTTCTACCCCAAAGTCTCCTCTAGGCCTCATCAAACCAATCAACAAGAACATTTATATACCATTATTATAAAAGACCACAACTATAGGTGCTTTAGCTCCTCCAAATCCTATTGCCGTGGCCTTAAATGCATTCTTGATTTTAGAGTAGACCCCAAACTCAACTTCAACTCCAAAACCTTCAAATGAAAAGCTTGCATAGCCTATTCCTAGGCTTCTTGTAGAGCCTAACTTGTCATAAGAGTCAAGACTTCCATCCGCATTGGACTTTCCACCCTTAAAGAAGCTAATTTCTTCTATACGATACCATTGAAGAAATCTAGGAAACAAGTCATAGGTGATCAAGTTTAACAAGACAATCTAAAATATTTCCCCAATCAATGTCATGGATAGGATTCCATAGTTTTTCCACCTTTAGAAGTGCTAAAAGTTGGGGTCATAAGATGGAAATCATCCCTTGTAGGTTCCTTCATAGGAAAGAAGCTTCCTTTCTCCCTAGCGCTCAAATGTTTTGAAGCCAACTGAGGACACAATAGTTTAAAGAGTACTCATTAATGAAGGTGACTACTTCATCCTCAGGTTTGATAATGAGAAGAGCATGCTTAGAATATTGGAAATGAAGTCTTGTCACATTCAAGGTAAAGCCCTATTGATGAAAACCAAAGATGTCTTTAAATAAAAATAATATAAGAAATTTGCCTATATGGATTAATCTCCACAATATTCCTTTTAAATATTGGTCAACTACTAGATTGAGTAATCTAGTAAGCTCCATATGTAGGTATTTATGCCTAGATAAAAACACAACTAGCTTAAGAAGAATTGGATATGCAAGAATTTGAATAGAAGTGGGTAGTTAAAAGCTACCTGATACAGTGAAGGTGATGAGACTGAACGAGCAAGGGGGTTGATGGAATCAGAAGGTAAACTCTCATTTAATGGAAGCCTAATCCTAGAAAAGGAAAGAGGATATAAAGCCCACAAGGTAGGATTCTTAACCTTGATGATATATCTAAATTAGCTATAAATGAAAATAAAAGAAGGGACACTCAAGATACTCGAAAGAATGAGAAAAATGCAAACCCTATAAAGAGACTGGATAATGGGGAATATAATAAAAAGGTGGAAGAAACTATTATCTGCTCCACACAAACAATGGTAAGACTTGAGGAAGCAAAATACCAATAAAAGGAGATAACACAAGCTGATAAAGAAATAACACCACCAGAAGAAAATGTCAATACTTATATAGAGTTATGGAAGAGAAAAAGTAAATAGATGATAATCTCATTATTGATACCCACCACAATGAATAAGGAGGAGAGAGGCCACTAGGTGAGAAATTGTTATCCTTTATTCTCTAACCCTTAATAGAGAATTAGGGTAAAAAAGAGAGAGGCCTTTAGTTGAGAAGTAAAGGAGCTTTAAAATAATTCAAGTACTATAACCATGAGGAAAATATGAAGAAAATAACAGAGAAAATGGCCTCAAACCCTTAGCTCTCGTTAATGATTATTGCCTGGAATGTCAAAAGCATGAATTAACCTAAAAATAATAAATAGTTGAAGATTATTTATTGTTAGAAAACTCCAAATTGTTGGATTTTTGGGAAATAGGGTAAAGAAAAGGAAGATCAAAAGTGCTTTTAGACGTTTGATATGGAATGGACAATAACTACAAACAATCAAGCATGTCTTAATGGAAGAATTCTAGTAGCTTTTAACCAGAAGATCTTCAGGATTCAACAAACCATAATCAATGACAAAATGATTCATCTATTGATTAGTGCAAATACATGATCTGGAAATATTGGAGTTACTTTGATATATAGAGCTAACCATAAGTTCTAAAGGTCCTCACTTTGGAGTAGCATTTAAAGTCTAAGAAACTCTATTAACTAAACTTAAATTACCCTAGGGGATTTCAATAGTATTACACTAGTATAAGAGGTGTAAGGGGGCTAGATAATTATTAAAGCAAAGAATGGAGATATTGTTAATTGCATCATTGATGCTAATCTATCAGACCTAAAATATGAAGGAACTTACTTTACTGGAATAATAAACATGGGGGAAGTTAGCTTATAAGGAAAAAATTTGGATAGAGATGTGGTCAATCCTTAATAGCTTTTAACGTTCAGTAAGGGTAGAGCTTTATCTAGTTTTCCTTTATGCTTAAATTACACACATATCAAGGTTCTTCTGAAGTTAAGAAAAAAAGGAAAAGAGTTCATTTTGGCCTCAACAACCTAATGGTGAACATAAAGGGGTTTTAAGAGGTTATCAAGAAAGGCTTAGGTATGGAAGTGAAAGGGTTTTAATCCTAACTAGGAAACTCCATGTATTGAAGGAAGAGCTTAAAAAACTCCATTTGGAAAAGGTCAATAATACAAACTTTACGATAAAAGCACCAGCTTCTTCTATAATACCATTCTAAACATAAAGGACTCAAACAAAATTTGATCCTTGGAAAATCCAAATGGGGAAAGCATTAAAGACCAGGAGAAGATTAATGAATTGGCATTTAACCACTTCAAGAACTTAATAGGTAATTCTAATAGCAGTGCTTAACTATACAGGTACTAAATGAATTCCTTTCTAATTATATCACTCATCAACAAAATGAGGTGTTTAAGCCTTTCAATGACGAAGAAATAAAACAAGTATTATTTGAGATCAATATTGATAAAGAGCCTAGTATAAATGTCCTAAGTTCTTTTATTATAAATACTAGAGCCTAATAGGTAACTTGATCACTAAAGTCATCCTTTAATTCCTTGATAATGGTAAAATGCTCAGGTAACTCAGCAAATCCTTTGTATGTCTCATTCTAAAGAAATTGAATGCAAGTACACTTTATGATTATAGACCAATTTCCTATTGCAATGCAATTTATAAGGTAATTTTTAGGCTGCATGTTGAAAGGTTAAAGGTTGCTCTCAAGATAATCATTAGCTCTACACAAAGAGCTTTTATCCAAGGGAGGAGCATAGGTGACAACTTATTAATATTATAGGAGTTATTCAAGGATTACAAAAGTAAAAAGATCTTGAAGAATTGTGCTTTAAAGATAGAATTTTATAAAGCTTTTGATTCGTTGATTTGGAACTTATCCTGGAAGGCATTTGACTTTCCTAGCCGCTTTATTAATTAGATTGACTAATGCTTCTCTACTACTTTTTATGCAATTATTATCAATGGTGAACTTACAAACTACTTTCAAAGAGCTAGAGGGCTTAAACAAAGGGATCTTTTATTTCCTAACTTATTCTTAATGTGTATAGAAGTTCTTACTAGGCTCCTCACTCAAAAGACTAATAATTATAGGGAGTTTAAGTTCTAACAAAAATGTAAAAATCTAGAGTTCTTCCAACACTCATTTATTAATCATTTATTGTTATTGTTGAGTGGTGTTAATTCATACTTGGTCAAGATCTGTACTGATTCAATGCTCCTATTTGGCAAATGGTCAGGCCTCCTATTAACGTAAATAAAGATTGGCAAGAATACACATATCTAGTTTTGGTTCGATAATTTGAACCATCTTGGACACTCTTCAAGCTATAAAGATTGGAAAGCCTAAAAGGGAATTATTTCACTTTTAGCTAAGCGGAAGAATTCATAGTGGAAGGAAAATGGTACTGTAGGTATCTGAGGTTTTGAAACCATAATGACAAATGCTCCCACCTGTAAGCTTAGTTTAGAAGAGGAGAACAGAATCCCCTAGAAAAGACATGTCTCAAAACAATTTACCAACAAACCATATTTTGAAATGCTCAGGACTCATATGAAAAAAGTCCCATGGAAAAGGCTAGTATGGTTTAATAATAACTCTCCTAAATCCTCATTAAATTTATAAACTGCTATTAAGTAAAAACTCTAAAGGGTATGGAATTGTGTAATAACCTCTGTAAGCTTTGAATTTAGGATCAGAATCTCAAGATCATCTCCTAGTTAATTGTCATTATGTTATTAGCTTCTGGAACTATGATCTTGCAGCAAATGTAGACTACAATGGTCTGGAAATAACCGAACACAAGTTATCCTTTGGGCGATGCATACAAAGTTCATACATGAAGGAGATAATACCTTGCTCAAGCTAGTGTTTAGTTATTGAACTTATATTATATGTGAGAAAAGGAATACAAAAGTATTTCAATAAATAAAGCTCAATATCCAGGACTTGTGCTAAGGCCTTTTTATGAGAATTACAGGACTCATACTCGCCAAATGATTAACTGAGTATACTAGTTTTAATATTGCTTGATGTTGGCAAGTTTCAACATAATAGAGAGTTCTGATCTGGCTCAAACATACTTTTAATAGAACTTAAACCAATTCAAACAATTTTGAGCAAGTAGATGTTGTAGGATAAAGTGATGCTCATAGGAATTATCTGCTTACTCTTACCACTAGCTTAGTCAATAGTCGCCTATTGAAGTTGCTTTTATTTGTACTAAGGAGAATCTAAATAGGACATCTAAATGATTTGTTAAAATACTTTAACGTGGATTAAAGAACATATTTTTCTTAGTAATGTTAGCTAAAGATGAGTCATGATCTTGCATCCATTTGGTAAGTTTCTCACACTCTTTAAGTTGTCTAGTGTATTTCTCATAATACCAAGAACTTTAAGTTTGTATTCTCCACAAACAACGACGATGTTGTATCCCTTTACGTAAGGTGTAACTTTTAGTTTCATAGGCAATGGTGGTAGTGGCTTTTCCAAGTTTATTTTATAAGCCATGCCAAAAGCTAGTTTGTTTGCTTTCATGTATTGTAACTTATGGATGTGGCTTTGCTGCTCTTAGCATATTAATTCATTAACTTTCAGAAAGAAAAATTAAAACATAACATCAAATTCAAAAAGTAAATAGCATCCATTGATAAGAACTTAAATTAATTTCAAATATTATCTTCACATATTTCAACGGTTATGATAATTATTCTTTTATACATAATAAGAAGTGTATTAAACTTTTTAAAGTAAATCTTTTAAGTTTACAACATAAAATTTTGGTAATTCTTAGATATCTTTTCTTACATCTATAAATATTGTATAAATTTCGATAACTAAAGCAAATATGAAAATTTTTGCATATTTCCAAAGTGTTGAAACCTTCAATTATTGTATAATATTTTTATATTTTATTTATTATTAAAAATTATTGATTTTTATATTTTTATTAATTACAAAATTTTAAAAGATAATTATTGATTTATATGTCTGTACTAATTTTGTTAATATTTGATTATAAATTATATAATAGATAATTTATTGTTAATAATTTACATTCATAATATATAAATTGATTTAAAATTTAATTATAGTTAAATATTTCAAAATTTTGAGTAAAATATAATTATTTATCATATAGCTAATATTTTTTGTACTCTTTACAAATTCTAAAACACTATTTAAAATAACATTTAACATTGTAGAATTAAAATTTATTTTTATAAAATATTATACTTATTAATTTGGTAAAAATTATTTATAATAATTGATAAGAAACTATAAGTAAAATTAACATAAAGGGACATATATTAAATAAAATATATTTACATAATATATAAAATATTATTTTAATTTAAATAAAATATAAAATATTCAAATAAAATTTAAAAACGGTGCAAGGCAAGTTTAATTACAGTGGAATATGGTTGTTAGCTTGTTGCAAAGAAACATTTCACATGATTAAGCAATTCATTTAACATACATTATGTACTGATAAACCTTTGCCTTGCACACCAAATTCTTCTAAAATGCTCATCTTTTGCAAGGCAAACAATTCTTTCACTGAAGAACAACCATTAGGAGACCTAGCATTTTTTTTAAAAAAAAAATTAGTTTATCGTGAGCTATGTACGTTTAGTGTCTTCATCAGCTTTTTAGGTTAGCGATAAATGATCCAAACGGCAATGACTGTTCCTATACCTTTTAATCAATTATGAGTTTTTTAATTATATATTCCTTAAAATTTTAATGGATGAGTGACTTAAAGTTAAATCTTTATTAATAATGGATTTAAATAAATTGATATTTATAAAATTTTAACGCATTTTATTTTTAATAAATATTTTTTAAATTTCAAATGAGTTAACCTCTTTTAACACAGTTCTAACCACTGATTTCTTAAATTAGAAAACTCTTAGAGAGAAAGGCAATAACTAAATTTTTACCCGTATTATTAGGTTTGGAAAAATAGTTCAAGTGTAGTTTGACTTGATTTGACTCGACTCAAAGTTAACAAACTTAACTTGAGTTGCCTGAACTTTAGAATGGACTTGAATTTTTAGAGTTTTAGACCATGTTTAGATTTAGACTATAAGGTCCGACCTAGCTCAAAGCCTACTCCTATATATATTCAATAAGGCTGAGAGTTTTGCTCTTCTCTTCTCTAGTTGCTGTCGGTCCTTTTTCTTCTTCTTCATTCTTGTTTTTTTGTTTCTCTTCAATCTTTGGTTTCGATAAATTCTTTCCTTAGCTTCAGATACTAATCTCACTCATTCTGATTTAAGATGCAACAATTTACTAAACCCATGTCAAAATCACCAAGCCCTAGTCCTCAAATTAGCAATATTATTCAAACTCTTCCTGCTTTCTTTAACCATTCTCTGACAATTTCCTTAAGTGAACCTTGGAAAGTTTTAGAATAAGTTGGAATATTTCACATTCCTACCTCTCTTTCTTTAAGCAATCAATCCCTTAGATCTTTCTAGAGTTTTCATCCTACTTTTATGCTTTGGATTCTAATTCTTATTGGGTTAGAGATTTGTTGGACCCCGAACTTTTGGTGGAAATTAGAAATATTAAAATGATTTTTAAATGAGTGTTCTTGTATATGAATTGTGTTATAGATGAA
>JAOTBA010000061.1:12125-22125 GCA_025629845.1 Erythroxylum squamatum
GCCACCTAACTTAATTACTACTACATGCTAATTAATGTCAACATAGTTTAATCTATCAAGACCCCATAATCAAACTAATCATGCTTAATAAAAAAAATTCAGCGGCCAACAATTAGCTGCACAATTACAGTGGTTAGTTTATCAATTTGATGTCAAGTCAACATTTCTCAATAGAGATTTACAAGAGGAGGTATATGTAGCACAACCTGAACGTTTCATAAAGGAAGCCAGCGGTGTATAAGTTAAGAAAGGCGTTGTATGGTTTGAAGCAAGCTCCACAAGCTTGGTACAGCAGGATTGATGGACATTTTAAAAAAAATGGGTACGTGAGAAGTGAAAATGAGCCAACTTTATATGTGAAAAAGGAAGGTGAAAAGGATTTCATCATTGTTTGTCTTTACGTTGATGATATCATTTAAGCTAGTTCTTCTACTTCTCTTATGAATGAGTTTAAATCTCAAATGATGAATGAATTCGAGATGTCGGATATGGAGTTGTTGCGTTATTTTCTTGGTTTTGAAGTTTATCAAGCTGCATATGGTATTTTTCTTTCACAAAGGAAATATGCTAAGGACTTGCGTAATAATTTTGACATGCTTAATTGTAAGCCTACAGCTACACTCATGAATATTAATGAAAAATTGCAGCAAGAAGATGGTGAAGATATGGCAAATGCTAAGAGGTTCAAAAGCTTGGTTGGAGGTTTAATATATTTGACTCATACTAGACCCGATATTGCATTTCATGTTGGTATTGTTTCTAGGTATATGCAACGACCTTCAAAATTTCATTATGGAGCAGCAAAAAGAATCTTGCATTACATTACTGGAACTATGGCATTTGGTACTCTAAAGTCTCTGATTTCAGGTTATGTGGATACACAGATAGTGATTGGGCAAGTTCAATGGATGATAGATTAAGTGTATCTGCAAATGTTTTCACTCTTGGTTCAGAAGTGATCTCTTGGAGTTTAAAGAAGCAAGCTACAGTAGCACTGTCAACCTTAGAAGCAGAGTACATTGCAGCAACTTCAGCAGCTTGTCAAGCAATTTGGATAAGGAGAATGTTAGTAGATCTTCAGCATGAACAGAAGGGAGCAACAAAGATATTCTGTGACAATAAAGCAACCATCTCCATGGCGAAGAATCCAACATTTCATGGCAAAACGAAACATATTGAAATTCGTTTTCATTTCATTTGTGATCTGGTAGCAAAGGAAGAAATCTCATTGGAATATTGCAGCACACAAGAGCAGCTAGCTGATGCTCTAACAAAGACTTTGTCGAGAGAAAGGTTCTCGAATTTAGAGCTTTGTTGGGTGTGTGTGACTTTGAATCAGGGGGAGTGTTGAGGAATGATTCAAAGGTTGTTACGGAATGGTTCTAGGTGAAACTTGGATCTGTTACTGACGGAGTGTTGTGGTCAAATCCCTTATTTTATGGTAGTCAAATATAATGTTAATAATCAGTTTTTATAAACCGATATTTATGTTTCAGTTGTTGAAGTTATATGCCTATATATATAGGTAATTGATGTTGCTATAAATATTGCAATTAAGTGTTGAAATAAAAGAAAGGGTCACTTGAAGTTTAGTTTAAAATTTGCTCTGTTTTCTCTGTTTATTTCTTTTATTTTGTCTCTGTACTGCTCTTTTTTCACCAACAAGGCTATTTGAATTTATACCTCCATATTGACTCTGCAAGTCTGACTGTTAAAACATACTAAAGCTCCTATTTTGCAACTGCTTTAGTTTGCCATAGCAGAGGATTTCATAGGACCTTAAAAAAGCATTAAAAAAGTAGGGGAGCTCCTACAAGAAAATCTTGCATCCGCTTCTCATAGAAATTTTAGTCCTGTTATTGCATAATAAGATGTTATTTTGTTATGTTAATTGGAATTATCTTTATATATATATTTATATTGGTACTTAAATAGGAAAATTAATGTTTGTTTTGTTTTAAGAGATGAAAAGTGGAGATTGCATCAAATTGAAGTATTATTAGTCAAAATCATGAATTTTGAAAAAAGTGGATAGATTATTGCAGTGGATAAGACGAGATTACGCCTAAGTCCAGACTCATTCCAAGAGTTAGAATTCGATTAGGAAACTTTTTTCCATCCTTATTCTATAAAGATTTGGATTTGTTTTAGAGAGGAATATTGGCAATATAGAAGGAGAACACGTCGTTCACCTTTTTCAACACTCTCTCTTTTGTTTCTTTTTAGTTTTCTTTCAATCTTTCATCTTTCTTCTGTTTTTGGTGTTAGAACTAAAGTCATGTGTGGCTAAACCCAAGTATTCTGATTCAAAGAGAATTAAAATTCTAGTTGTAATCTTGTGAGGTTTTGTTGTAAACTTATATTCATGTTTTAAGTAAAGTATTTCTCGTTCTACATTCTTAACTTTATGAATAATTAATATTGACTAATTAAAAAATTAATTTGATGTTGATTATTCTATAGATATCCATAAATTCAGTTATCTGTAATTGTCATGAAGGATTGGTACAAGCAGGTTATTTATGAAATTGCATGTATAACTTATAAGAAACAAGATAACTAAGTTGAACAACTGTAACTATCTTAATTATTCAATTAAGGATTTAGTCTTTTCACTAAGCTTATTGCTATCATTTAATTGATATAGAATGATGTCATATGCAATCGATTAATGATAAGTTCAGTTTGAATGCTGAGTTTGATCCAATTAAATTAGAAAATTTTGAGAATTATTATGGCTATCTTAATATGTTCGGACTAATTACTTGAATTGAGAAAATTTTTCATTTTAAAGTAATGATCAATGTTGCAATTAGATGAGATCTTTAACTTGAATCGGATTTAAGACTTTTGAATTTCTCACTTTTATTTTTAGTTGATTTATTTTGATTCCTTGTTAATTTTAGTAAATTACTGAATTAATCATAAACCTCTAATTTATTTTGTTAATTGAAAATAAGAAACTAATGTTTAGTTCTCTTGAGATTCGACCTAATTTCATAACTACTATAAGAAGTTAGAGAATCGGAATTAATTTTAAGGGTTCCGATAATCGGATCAAAATTTTAGCGCTATTATTAGGGAACTATTTTAGTTTTTTAGTTTCTTTATGTTATTTTACAGTTTATTGTTAATCTCTCGTATTGTATGACTTGTTCTTTTCAGACAAGTGAATTACAATTAATCTAGAAATTGAGAAGACAACGTGTCATTTAAGAAAAGAGACTAAGCAAAGAAGCAGTCATTTACCTCCAGAAGTGAAAGTTGACATAGATTTAACAATTGGTGAAGACTCTAATTTTTAAGAAGTTAAAGAAAAGATGGTAAATCCTAACACTAGGACATTGAAGGAGTCAGTAGCACCCAGGTTTAGCCATAAGCAAGGGCAGGAAGGGCACCTGCTCAGGGCCCACTCTTTACTTGCTCCTATTTAGCTTCATTTTGTTCTTTATGAGGGGCCATTCTTGATACTCATAAAAATTAAAAAGAGACAAAATAGGACCCTTTTTTGCTTTGCCCAAGGCCTATAAAACATTAGGAACAGGCCTGGCAACACCAAATTTGAATCAACAACTTTTATGCATACGATTTTCAAATGTTGAGGTAGATTTCGAAGCAAATTTTGGTTTGATTCACTTACATTCAATTTTTCGTAGTCTTACAGGTGAAGATCCACATAAGCGCCTAAAGGAATTTCATATTGTCTGCTCTAGAATGAAGCTACAAGGAGTGAATAAGAAAAAATTAATCTCAGTGTCTTTCCATTCTCATTGAAAGATAAAGAAAATGATTGGTTATATCATCTTCCTTCTAGCTTAGTGACAACATGAAATAAGATGAAAAGGTCATTCATAGAGAAGTTCTTTCCTGCATCACAAGCAACCAATATCAAAAAGAAGATATGTGGGAGAAGACAATTCACCAAAGAAACATTGTATGAATATTGGGAAAGGTTTAAAGAGTTATGTGTTAGCTGCTCAGACTATCAAATTCCTAACCAACTTTTGATTATTTACTTTTATAAAGGACTATTGCCAATAGATTGGAGTATAGTTGATGCAGCTAGTAGAGAAGCATTGGCAAATAAAATACCTGAAATAACTAGACAATTAATATCAAATATGGCCGAAAATTCTCAACAATTTGGAATAAGGATGAATGGAGTTGTTAAGAGTGTGAATGAGGTAATAACACGAATTTGGAGGATAAAATTTTAGATTTAACTGCTCTAGTTCGTTAAATGTTTGTAGGTCAATTGTAACAGGAACAAGTGTGCGGAATATGCATATTCTCTAGACTCTGGACATCCTATGAATATGTTCCATGAATTACAATAAGACTCCCTTTAAAATGCTAGCATGCTAACGCAACAGGGGGTTTCCTTGTATGGCTCTACTATATAATATATAAAGTAAAGTTATTAAAGTGATACATATCATTTCACATACAATCATATAATACTATAAGTTCAAAAATTTTTATGGATTGAAGTACTTAATTTTTAAAGAAATAGAATAATGCAATGAGACAGCTATTTATTTAATTTTATGGATTAAAGTACTTAATTTTCAAAAAGAAATTAAAGAATGAAATGAGAGATGGTTTTTTTAATTATTTGAAAATAATAAAAAAAATATTACACATATAATTATTAAAAGAATTAAGCTTTTATTGTCTATTTTTATTTATTTTTATAATTTGTAATTTATATTTATTAAATATCAACTTTATAATGATATAATTTTAGTTAATTATTTAAACCTTAAACCTATTCTCTTATTAGTTTGATGTCAAATCTAATTTTAAAATATTTAAGAAAAATTACACTTGCTTCTCTTAATAGTTTAGACCTATAGTCAACAAGATAAAGAATCAAATTAAACAACCCCGTAATTGCGAATGATAAAATTATAAGTATTAGAAATATTTCTAGTTATATACACTTTTAAACTAGAGGTTTTGCCTATGTTCATGTTAACATCACGTGTGACATTAATGGACCTATGTAATAGGGGATGATTGATAATTAATAAACTATAAAGAAAGTATGCATCAAATATTTTTATTTATTTATTTATTTATCATATTTACATAAATTTATGTTAAAATATATTCATATTTATAGTATTAATTAATTACTAATAATATATTTATTATTCTAATATGATATTAAATTTATGTTTTGACATAATAAAACTAAATAATAAATAATAAATTATTATTTTAATTTATTAATTTATAATATATTAAAATTGTTATATTTTATTAAAATGAGAGTAAATTAAATCTTTCATAAAATATTTTTAATTATATAATAATACTAACATATAAAGTGATTAATATGTTATAATAATTTATAATTATATAGTGATTTTTATTTTATTTTTTTACAACAATACTATAATTATGTATAATGATATTAAATTTTGTTTCTCAAATAGTTTATTTATACTAATAATTATTTAGCACTAGCATTAAGTGCAAAAACACTAATAATGAGAGGTAAAATTTTATTTAGAACTTGTACTACATAATATTTATTTTGTTTCTCAAATAATTTATTTATACTGATAATTATTTAGCACTAGCATTAAGTGCAAAAAATCTAATGAAACAAAAAAAAAAGTTAGGACTTGTATAAAGTTTAAGGGGCCAATATGATAAGAAAAATTAATTATTGATACCAAGTCTAGTAAAGTAATAAGGTATAAAAATATTAATCAATACTAGCTTTAAGTCTAATACACCAATGTGACAAAAAAATCATTGTTGGCATTAAGTATATACAATACAAGGAAAATAAAATAATATTTATTAATTAAAAGTTAAAATCAATCAATTTATTTTTATATATTCTAAAAAATTATAAAGTATAATAAAATATAAGAAATTAATCATTTTAATTTTAATTTATTTTACAATAAAATAAAATATTTAAAAAAATTAATTTACTATCATGTTAAATTTATTATTATATTATTGATTATGAAAAAACATAATAAATTTATATACAATTAATTATAAATGAAATGAATTAACATTAGATATTAAATATTAAATATTAAATATTTGTATTTTTTATATAAATAATGAGATATAAATATGATAAGTTAATGAAACAATATAAACTTTTAAAATTTTATTTATTAATAGAAAATTTTAATTATTTCTAATTTTATTTATTAATAGTAACAATAACAACTTAATTATTAATTTCTTATAAAAATATAAATTAGAAGAAAGTTTTCAATGGCTATTGTGAGAAGCTCCTCCTTCTCTTGTCCATGACTATTGACTACCTTCTTCTTATGATGCCTTCCCTTCTTATCCTCGCACTTTTGGTTTCTAGCTAGATTTCAATTCTCAGACTTCCATTTCCTTGGTTCTATGCTTCCCGCTTCTTCTTCTTGTTGCTACTCGCTGCCATTTTATGTGCTCATCTACATTTTTGGTACACCTTAAAGGGTAATCTTATAATTTTATCTTTCCCTCCATTATAAGTTACTGTTTTTGGAAACCTGTCCATTGGCATTAACACCTTCTGATTATGTCATCCAACATGTCCCCTGCTAGTAAGTCAGGAAGTCTTGAGTAGTGCACTCCTGCTGATTTTCCATCCCTACCCTCCATGCTTTAAGTCTTTCACCTAAGAGAATGCTCTAAAAATCCCAGCACTCTCCCCTCTACTCCAACTAGCCCCCAAGCTTTTAATCCCTCTCTCATCAGCCCCAACATTGCACTTGAAGCTAGCAAATCCACCTTAATAGGTGGCTTTAAAAGATCCTGGACTCAAGTCATTGGCGACTCCAACCCTGACCTCAAAATTTCTTACCTACCTCATAGAAATTCCAGCACTCATATTGTTGCACCACCCTTGGAAGCTCTCAAAACTGAAGCTGAAATTTGGAGTGCTAACTTGGTTGGTTTTTCTCTAGAGAAAAGGATTTCATTTCTTGCTATAAAGACATAGGCCTGGAACAATTAGAAGTCCCTAGGATTTAAGGAGATGCTTGTCAATAACTAGGACATCTTTCTGTTTAAGTTTCACAACAAAGTTGAAGCCTTAAAAGTCCTCTAGTCTGATCCTTGGCATGTGAACAACAAGCCACTACTCCTCTAAAACTATAGACTGGGAGTTAATTGTCAAGAAATTAAATAATCAAACATTCCCTTATGGATGTGTATTCATGGAATTCCCCTTGAGTATTAGACAACCACTAGATTGAGTCAATTGGCTAGCTTTTGTAGTCAAGCCCATATGTATGAACCAAACTATGGTTGCAATAAGTAGAATCAATTATGCCAGAGTATGTGTAATGGTTGAGACAATGACACACTTACTAAAGGAAATTCCACTACCCAGGTTAAATGACAATATAGAGCTAGTTGAGGATGCAGTCAAAGTCTCCTATTCTTGGAAGCCTCTAACTGTCTCAGCTACTAAATCCTAGAAAGTCACTGGTATAGTTTTGAAATCTAGATTCTCTCAAGACCTGGATGGAAATGATAACATACAAACTTAATATACAAGGATAGAAACTGGAGATGAGATTTATTATATGCAAATTACTCTAAAAATAACTATATAAACTAGAGTTGAGATAGATTCTATACAAATTGCTCCAGTTATAGGCAAAGAAGACACTATCATAAAGGAAAATGAAAATCCACATAATAATTACTCAAAGCAAGCAGCAGTAGCTACAATAGATAAATATAACCATTCAATTACCCCCGTGAAGGTGACCACATCAGCTGATGATTGCAATGAAGATTCCGGTTTCATCCCCTACCAATAAGGGAAGATCTTAGTAGAAGGAAAAGTTCCTCAATAGGTTAGACCTCATGATAATTTCAGTTTTAAATGTTAAGGGCCTTAATTCCCTTGAGAAAAAACTTTTGTTAAAAGACTTCATCATAGATAATAAGCCTATTTTATTAGGCATACTAGAGTCATGAATAAAGCTTAACAACTATGACATTCTGGGGTCTTTTCTAAGTGAATGGAAGTTAATCCACAACATATGATGATCACCCCAATGGAAGAATACAAACAATGTACAATTCTACCAAAATTTCAAGTCTCAACTCCGATATCACAGACCAAATAATCCACCTAGAAACTCACATGCAAGAGCTAACAATTAGCATTCACCTTTCTTTTATCTATGATTTTAATTACTCTTTTCACAGAACTGCATTATGGACCAGACTCAGGAATTTAGCTTATATAATAAGAGCTCTATGGCTAATCCTAGGTGATTTCAATGCTATAATATGTTTTGAGGAATTTGAAGATAGAACAGGTCACAAACACTACTGTGATGACCTTAAGAAGTGTCTCAATGACATTTAAATTGTTGATCTTCCTTATGGTGTCAATTTCTTCACTTGAAGCAACAAACAGAATGAAAATTCTTTCATAAGAAGAAAGCTAGATAGATTTTTAGCCAACTTGGAGGGGTTCCAAAACTTTCCTCACTCTCAAGCTCTTTTTCGTGATACTAAACTCTCTAATCACTCCCTAATCTTGCCAGGCCTCAACCATGCCAAAATTACCGCACGCCTTCCCTTCAAATTTAACATTTTTCTGACTAGTCTTGCAGAGTTTCTTAATGTGGTGGAAAGAGGCTCTAATGTCACCTTTGCTGGTACTTGGCAATTCATTCTTATGAGGAAGCTCCAGTCCATAGAAGAAGAAATCAAGATTTTTCACAAGCAAAATATAGGAAATACACGTCATCTAGTCTCAACTGCAAGAAAATCTCTATAACATGCTCAATTTGTTGTCTATTATAATCCCACTTCCAACCTCCTTATTGACAAAGAGAAACAAGCTTTGAAAGCTTTTTCCTAGGCCTTCAAATTCCATCACTCCCTATTGAAGCAGAGATTTAGAGTGAATTGGCTTCAACGTGGAGATAAGAATTCAGCTTTTTTTTTTATAAAGCAATGACTTTTAAACATGATTCTAACAGAATTGTTTCTATTTGTCACTCAGGTTCCACTTTAGATTCCCAAGCCTTGATTATCAAAGCAGCTAAGGATTATTCCACAAATTTGTTGAGAACAGGGTCCAACTCTCAATCCTCTACTAGAGTTATGAAAGAAATCATCCAAGATCATCTATCCCCAAATGAAATTAGCATTCTTTGTGCACCAATCTCGATCCATGAAATCATCCAAGCCTTTAAAACACTGCATCCCAAGAAAGCTCTCGGTTCTGATGGCTTTAATGCCAACTTTTTCTTCAAAACTTGGCAAATTACTAACAAGATGGTGGTGGAGGGTGCGAAGCAATTTTTCAACAAAGGCAAATTATTAAAAGAAATCAATAGCACCATGATTAGACTAGTTCCCAAGGGCATAAATCCCAACAATTTTGGAGACTTTCAACTTATAGCTTGTTGCAACATAGTTTATAAAGTCTTTCCAAAGTGTTGTCACTGAGATTGAAAGCCATATATACTTCCTAATCAAATAGATCACAGTCAAAGAGCTTACATTCTTGAAAGGTCCATTGGATTCAAGCATTACAAAAGATGAAAGGTCACAAAAATTGTTCTATGAAAGTGGACTTTCAAAAAGCTTATGACATGTTGGACTGGTCTTTCTTAATTAATGTACTACATGCTTATGGATTTCTAACACATTTCATCACTTAGATATAGCAATCCATAAGTACAGTTACTTTCAAAGTTTTTATTAATGGAGTACCCTCAAACACAATCAAAGTGGCAAGCGGAATCAGACAAAGGGATCCATTTTCCCTTATCTATTCTCACTTGCAATGGAAGTACTCAACAAGCTCCTCTTTAGGTTCTTAATTATTCCACTGCGGTCGGGATCTGATCTTGTTCCAATTTCTTAACAAAATTAGGTCAGTAGTTTATATCTGATAATCGTTTCTGCATTATAAAGCAATAGAGAAAGGTCGGTATTCATAAACTTGTATTAAAAAATTTTATGAATATAAATAAATATTTATGAGTTCCATAAA
>JAOTBA010000061.1:37464-49584 GCA_025629845.1 Erythroxylum squamatum
GTAAAACATAGAAAAGTTGGGCTTACTACGGGTTTTGGTGGCGTTAAGCCTACCCATTCCCTAGTGCCAACACGGCCTAAAAAGGCGGGTCGTGTCATAACCAACATAAGTTTTGTCATAATTACAATTATTTCCTGTCAAAATTACTTTAGCACTAAATTGCATATGCTTTTAGTGACAAAACTTAGTAATAAAAGAAATTTCAACACTATTAATAAATTAATAGTGACAATTTAATTGTAAAAGATACTAAATTGTCATAATTGCCATTATATTAGTTAGAAAAAAATAAATTATCACAGTTAATCCAAACAATAGTTCCAATCAATTGTTTTATCACAAAAAATCTCATATTTGTAACGAAATGACAGTTAGTCAAAAAAAGTTGTCACTGTATGTTTAGCAAATATCTATTGATATGTAAAATATTACTTTTGGATTATCAATGTGCGTAGTTTGAATAATTTATAAGAAAATATTTAAATTTGATTGCAAATAATAATATTAAAGAAAAATCGTGACAAGTAGTTTCTAGTCCCTAAAATCCATATAATAATGAAAAAATTAATCATTAGAGTGGTCAATTTTAATATGTTATTATAACAAGAAATAGTTATCATTAATTTTTTACGTATATATTGACAATAACCTTTGTTAACAAAAAGTTGATGATCAAGTGACAACAAAATTTGTTGTCACAAAAATTATGAATAGTAGTGACCATAGTGATAGTTCTATTTTTGTGATAATATTAAGTAGACACTAACTAATTGATTTTTTTATTAACAAAAGTTTTCATCATGAAAAGTAAAATATCGTGTGATGGTAAACCATTTCTTCATGGTAAAAGAAAAATATTAGTGACCAAATTATGTTTTGTCACAACAAATAAAAATATTAGTGACCAATATATGTTTTGTCACAATTACAATTAATTCCCACCAAAATTACTTTAGCGCCAAATTGCATATGCTTTTAGTGATAAAAATTAGTGATAAAAGAAATTTTGTCATTATTAATAAATTAATAGTGATAATCTAATTGTAAAAGATACTAAATTGTCACAATTACTATTGTATTAGTGACAAAAAAATCATCACAGTTAATCCAAACAATATGACCAATTAATTGTTTTCATAGAAAACCTCATATCTGTGACAAAATGATAGTTAGTCACAAAAAGTTGTCACTAAATGTCTTAACTTTTGTAGTGAGATATGAGAAAATAATACTTAGAGAAAATAATACTTAGAGACTGTAAAAGGAAAAAAGGAAGGCCTAAAACGAACTAAGGAAAAGTTATTAAGAATGATATGACTAGGTTGGATCTTATCGAGGACTTGGCCCATAATAGAAAAATTTGGCGTACTCTGATACAGGTAAAGGATCTCTCGTAATGAGGGTATTTGCATTCTTATAGGTTTTATTAAACTTTGTCTTTTGCATTTACTTAGTAATACTTACCTCCTAATTAGTTTAGCCTAGTGAGTTTACTATTTAGCTTAATTAAGGTAGTGACAGGCCTAGTAGGAGTTACTCTTGTCCAAGCCTTTTCTGTTATGTATTTTTATCTTACTATTTATTGTTATTCATTGACATATTCTGTACGTACGTTATTTTGTTTTGCGTTACCTTTTTTATTGCTCTTTATTAGTTATTTCTATTTTTGTATGCTTTGCATTTTTTAGTACCTTTTTAAATATATCTGCACATTCATTTATAATTTTGTAGTATCGTCATGTCGTATTGCATGTAAGCCTATAAAAAAAACCTCTCTACTTGGTATGAGTAAGGTTACATACTATTAAACCTCCCCAGATCCCGCACCTCGGTGAAATTTCAACTGGTTGTTGACGATGATGATGGAATTTGTTGCATCTTTTATGTATGAAAGATTAATTTATACTTTGAACAAATTCAAGGCTTTAAGTTGTATTTTCTTACTATTTATGTGATAAAATTTCCCTTACAACTTCTATTATTATATAATTACCTTGTTCTTTTATATACACTATCAGAGCTTGGTACCACTTCCAGATGGCCAACCTACCACAACCTTCAATTCAAAATTTTTAGGGTACCAGCTACGATGTGTGAAATACCAAAATAAAAATATTATTTTTATCTCAAGAATTATAAGATTTGGTTGAGAATGTGTACAACGAAGATGGAGCAGGAGCTAATAATGTTAGAGAAATTCAAAATAAAGATGTTAAGGCCTTGTTTCTCGTTCAAAAAATAGTGGATAACATTATTTTCTCCTACATTGCTACTACCACAAAGTTAAAGGTAGCTTGGGATGCATAGCAAAAAGTCTACCAGGATAATGCAAAAGTGATGACTGTAAACTTCAAATTCTTTGTAGAAATTTCAAAAGTTTGTTTATGAAAGATCGAGATAGCTTATCTGAATATATTTCCACCATGATTAATGTTATTAATCAAATAGAAAATATGAAGATATTTTGAGTAAGCAGAAGGTGGTTGAGAAAAATTTTCAGAGTTTACCTAAAAAGTATGATCATATTGTGGTTGTAATTTAAAAGTCAAAAGATCTACAACTATTAATTATTGATGAATTGCATGGTTCTCTTTATTGTTATAAAGATATAATGAAGAGATATGATAATAATTATATTGAGAATTCCTTTTGTAGTAAGATGTAGACTTCATAAAATGGAAAAAGTACCAGTGAATCAAGCAGTAAAAGCAACTTTAATAAGTCAAATGATGGACATTCCTCGCATGGAAAAAGAAGAGGTAGAAGCGGTGATTGATCTAACCTGAACAACCGCTAGTTTAGAATCATTAGCAAAGGGGAAAATGGGAGCCACAAATAATGCTACTTAGTAAGGAATATGGGTGCATAAAAATGTTATGTAGGCTTAGGGAAAAACAAGCCAACCTAGCCCAAATGAAAGAGGCAGATGAAAGTGAGCGCTTTACTTGTATGTTTTTCAGTTAAAGAACACCTTTCAAAATTTTAACACATCGACAATGGCTATAACAATCACATGACAAGTGATTTGTAGCTTTTCATGAATTTGGATGAGTCTGTGACCCATCATATTATAATAGATAATGGAACAATATGTATTAAACAAAGAAAAGGTATTATGATGTTGAACTCTCGTGGATTGAATTGTATTTAGAATGTAATGTATGTTCCTAATTTGGATTCAACTTTGTTAAGTGATGGGAAATTTAAGTTGGATGGTTATTCACTTATTTTTGTTATGATTCTTCTTACAATGCATTTAAAGTTAAATTAAAGAGAGTCTTACTTTCTATTGTACTAATGAACAATTTTTTTTCTCTATACATCCTTATTTCTAACGAAAAACATGCATTGAAGGTAACATTGATTGATGATAATTGGTTTTGGTATCATAGATATTGTCATTTGAATTTTAAATTTTTGATTCTCATGTAAAAAAATTATGATTAAAGATGTAAATAGGATATGTGAAAATTGTGTAGTTGGGAAGCAACATCGGGACTCTTTTCCAAAAGGGCAAGCAAAAAGAGCTTCAAAACCAATCAAGCTAATTTATGTAGACATTTATGGGCCCGTGATGATACTTTCCCTCAATAATAACAATTATTTCTTAGCCTTTGTTAATGATTTTAGTCGAATGATATGTATTTATTTTTTCAAGGAAAAATTATAAGCCTTTTTCTATCTTTAAGAAATTCAAAGCAAATATGGAGAAGCAAAATAAGCAGCCAATAAAGACCTTAAGAACGTATCATGGAGGATAGTTTCTCTATAAGGAATTTCATAATTTTTATTAAGAATGTGGGATTCAAAGATAGCTAATAACCAATTATACTCTACAATAGGAAAAAAAATGTGGAATGGGAGAATCATAACCTTATAGAGCTGAAAAAAAGCACAGTAAAAACCAAAATTCTTCTAAATAATTTCTGGATAGAAGCAATCCATACAACAATGTAAACATTATACATTCTTAATCGATATACTACAATGGCTTTAAGTCAACAAGCGCCATTTGAAGCATGCATGATTAGAAGCCTAAGGTAAATCATTTTAGAGTTTCTAGTTGCATTGCATTTGTGCACATTCTATCTGAAAAAACAAAAAAATTGCATAATAATAGTATTAAATATATTTTTGTAGGTTATAGCAACGAAACTAAAGGATATTGTTTTTATAATCCTTTAAATAAAAATTAATAATAAGTAGTGATTTTGTTTTTATGAGAAAAATATTTAGGATTGGAAAAATATATAATCAATTTTAGGTACATTACTTGAAGACTGTGAATCCCCTTATGCTCATACAAGAGAGAAATATCAAAATAAAGGTTCCAATCTTGCTACACCAAATAACTCTCAGTCATCTACATCAATAAGAAGTCAATCTAATGTCTTAAACTTGTCCTCACCAAGCTCTTTCTCATTAGATTCACTATCAAGAAAATGTAGATCCTTACAAGAAATTTATGAAAGCACAAAACTGTGTTAGTTTGCTCAAATTAAATAAATAATCTATTTTGAAGAATCAATCAAGTCTAAGGAGTAACACCCAATAATATATAAGGAAATGTAAACCTTAAAAAAGAAACAAGACATGGGAGCTACTTAATCTTTTAGAAGGAAAGGAAGGTGGCTGGCTAAAGTTGATCTATAAGGTCAAGTTTCATGCTAATGGAATCATCCAAAAATACAAACAAGGTTGGTTGCACGTAGGTACATATTGCAAAAAGGCGTAGACTTTAAATAAACTTTCTCTCCAATAGTAAGGTTTGATATAATACACACTATTCTAATTATTGTTTTTAATTTTAATTTCAAAGTTTATCAATTTAATATGAAGTCAACATTCCTTTATAGAACCTAGGAGGAAGAAGTATATGTACAACAATCAAATGGGTATGAGATTATAGGTCACAAAAATAAAGTCTACCAATTGAAAATCTTTTTAATAGATTTAAGGCAAATGTGATGGGTAACAAAAGTTCAGAGTTGGGATATGTTTACTTTGGTAGCCAAAAAATTGCCTTTTGTGTTTGGTAACAATTACTAGCTCCAAACACTCCTGAAAGCCTCAGATGGCTTAATAAAAAGATTAGGATACAATGGATTGTGTAATTGCAGGCACTATAGAGATGGTGTTGTACTGATTTTTGTTTTTGTTTATCTTCTGTGGATAAGTTGGGGAAGGTGTTCTATGGAAGCAACATGGGGAGGGAGGCATTAATTGGTGGAGGTGTGTGGGAGTGAGTATGTGCAGAGAATGACATTTCAGAGTTATTTGTATGTTTTTTGCTTTTTGTTTATGGATCTCTGTGATAGGCTTTGGTGAGTGGATCATTTGGTGAGTGGATCGAATCTTAGGAGAAAACTTTGGAGTGATATGATGAAGGAGCATCGGATCTCTGCCAATCCTCTCGCCCCTTTCTCTCATGAAGGTTATGCCCTCTTCTTCGATGAGGTATGTAAATAGGCGGTTCTTTTTTTTAAGGATTGAATAAGAGTTACGTAAACGTTGCTCTCCCTCTTTCTTGGCGCTCTCACTCTCTCTTCCTTCTCCGCGGCCCCCTCTTTTTGGGTATAGTTCTTGAATAATCAGTCTCTTCTACTTGGTGTTTTCTGGGATTTGTTGAGTTTTCTGAAATTTCTGTTCTTTATGATTTTTTGCTTTTAATATTAGCTTATTTGTTTGATTTAGTGTTTAATACTTTTTGGGTTTGATTAGGTTGATCTCTTTGCATATGATACTGTTAGGTTTATGTCAAGATTGAATTTTTATGCGTAATGATCTTATGGTTTCAGTTGTTTTATGTTTCTATATGTTGAGTCAAAGTCGAGTTCTTTGATGCTTTATTGCTCTTCTATCATCTGGGTATTGGTACTTTTCTACAGTTCTTTGATGCTTTATTGCTCTCTTATCATCTGGGTATTGGTGATTTTTTACATATAAAGAGATGATATATTTCGTCATATTTTAATTTTAAAATATATTTTATTTTTAAAAGTCGAGTTATATTTTATTTATTTATTATTATTTATTTATGTATTTATTGTAATTTTATTTACATAATTATTTAGCGTGTCAGTTTTACTTTTACTCTTTAACCTGCATCACTCTTTTGTTGTCAAATCTGCATGTGAGTTTACCGGAACTAGCCTCTCCACTATATAGAGGTAAGGCTGCGTACTATCAGACTTTTTCAGACCCCGCTTTATTGCGGGACCTCGGACTGGATATGATGATAATGATGATGAATTGAAAATCTTGTACAGGTTGAAACAAGTGCCCTAGCTTGAATAAAAGAATATATGAGAATTTATGTAGAAATGATTTTTAGACAAATCTAAATGAGCCAACTTCGTATATAAAAACTAGAGGTACACCTGAAAGTCTCATTGTTTGTCTTTATGTTGATTATTTAATCTACACCAGCAACAGTGACATATTATTATAAGAGGATTATTTTAGATAAGTTTGAAATGACTGACTTAGGCTTAATAATTTTCTTCTTGGGTTTAAAAGTCAAGCAATGAGACAAAAAAATTCATTTCTTAAGAAAAATATATTTATGATATTCTTAAAAGATTTAATTTAAAGGATTGCAATCTTGTGAGTACTCTTATGTGTACCAATCGAAAGTTTTTCTTAGATAATGGGAATAAATAAATTAATGCTCAATTATACAGGAGTTTGATAGGATATTTGCTATATCTCACAAATAGCAGACCAGATATTATGCAATCAACAAGTCTCATTTTAGGTTTATACGCAGTCGTAAAAAGAATCACTTCGGTAGTATAAACGAATCTTGAGATATTTGAAAGGAACAAGCCCTTGGGACATATGGTACAAATGCAGTAATAATTTGAGGTTATATGGTTTCTCTAACAGTGATTTAGAGGGTTGCATTGAAGATCAGAAGAGTACCACGTGTTATGTATTCACTATGGGCACATATGCTATTTCGTGCAGTTTAACGAAATAACCATCTACTGCTTTATCATCTTCAGAGGTTGAATATATAGCTGTTACATCAACATCTTGTTATATTGTCTGGTTACGAAGGATCTTTGGTTGATATAAAGCAAGCTCAAGCAAAGACAACTAGTATCTACTGTGATACTTCAATCAACTATTGAAATGACAAAAAATTAAGTTTATTATAGCATAACAAGACACATAGAGACCTACCATCACTTCATAAGAGAGAGCTGCAAAAGAAAAAATTAGGATAGAGTACTGTAATGCCATTGATCAAGCTGCAGGTTTATTTACCAAGCCACTACCATTGAAGAAATTCATGTATTTAAAAGATCTGCTAGGTGTTCATGATTTTTACATTAGAGATTAATGTAGAAATTATATAATTTTACTTATTGTTGATTAAAATAGGATTTGTTTTTAAGTTAAAAGACTTGATTAAGTTGTATTAGCAGATTTTTAAGAGATTAGTAGTGGTTGGGTCGGTCGTGCTAGGCCCAGGCCCAGATATAAAGCAGCATATGGGCCGATCGACCCGTTCACAAATGATGACCTAAACCTAGCGGGTATTTCTTATATAAGGTATTGTCTCACCATGATACAGGTATGATACAAAAACCCAGTTTTTCTCTGTTCACAGCGGCCAAAACCCCTACCCAAAGACTGACTTGAGCGTCGGAGGGGCCTGCCGGCAAACAACCCCTGGCGTGCCTTTTATTGTTTTGCAGGTACTCTCTAGTTAAAGCCATTCAGACCATGGATCCAAGTAACGACGTCCAACCCCAGCAGATTCAGACAGAACCAAGTAGTATTATTAATACATTAGAGAGTCATTATTTTATTATAATTTATTACAAGTTTTGTATATAAAAAGCTGATTCATGATTTGAATAATTCAACCTTTTCAAGCTCATTTTTCTTGCTTACTACCTGTTTACAACTTTTGCCATGATGTTTGACCTTTATGTAATTTTTACATGTATATTATAGAAGATATGTGATTTTCACATATTTAAAATAAATAACCATATATAAAAATTTATTTAAATTTATAAATTAATGTATATTATCTAAGAGCAGCGTGTATGGTTTGATAACGTAGAATCGAACCCATTTTTTAATTAAACAAAGGGTAAAAAAAATCAGATATATATATATATATATATTACAAATTCTATCAAAAGTAACATCAACTTTATATATATATTTGATAGCGCCGAAAACGTAACATCTTTCTTTGAACGTATGCCAATTCCCAACGTGTATATATTCAAAAGTAATTGGCATATATATATATATATAAAAGTTGGGAATTGGCAAAGTATATATATATATATATATATTATAGTACAAATTCAATCAAAAGTAACATTAACTTTGAAGATATATATATACGCGTTGGGAATTGACATACGTTCAAAGAAAGATGAGACGTTTTCGGGGCTATCAAAGCAGCAATCATACACTGCTTGTTTCTGAATCAACTGATACCCGTAAAAAAGAAAACTATAACAAAAGTGTATAAACAAGAATAAATAGGCTTAAATCAATTTTCGGAGCTCGCAAACGATTCAACAGCAAGATATCTTGAAACATTTTAATCTCTATGTTAAATTACAAAACGTAATAACCTCTTCCGCTCGTAACATTGGGAGAGGGTTGGTGGAAGCGGTTCCATGGGCTGAGCTCGTTTGGAAACAGGTATTATGTCTTAAAGCAGCTTTTTTCTTATAGTTGACCATCAAAAACAGACTAAAAACAAAGGACAGGTGGTTCGATAATTATGATCACGTTTGTGTGTTGTGTAAATTAGTCGATGAAAGTAAAAATCATTTGTTTTTTAAACGTGAGTATATCAAAACAGTTTGGAATCGAATATTGTATATGGTGAGTAACCTGAACATTACCTATGAATGGAATGATGTACTAGCTGAAGTTATTCGTGCAGTCCGACAAGGGAGGCAAGATAGTCTCCTTCTCCAGATCTCTTTCCATATGGTCCTTTACCACATATGGCAGGAGAGAAATAGACGACTTTACAAACAATTAGAAAAGAACAAATACGAGTTAGCAGATTATATTATTAACTTGATCAGGGAGACCATAATTGGCCATGGGATGCAGGATCATTTCTGTTTGGCTATTAGAACACGTTGGAAGATCTAGTTGTGGTCTGATGCTGGTAACTTAGTGTTTTGTTTCCACTTGCTTCTTATGACAGTGGTTTCTGTGTTAGTGGCTTGAAAGCTACTTTCTTTATTTGTCTGACCTGTATAGGTTTGCTTTTGCTATTCTTTGTACATCGTAAACGTTGTTCCTTTGGTAATTTCAAGTATCTTAAAATTCCAAAAAAAAAAGAACAATCGTATCAAAAGAAAAGGTGAAATTGAGTATTGAAGAAGAGAAGTTGTCGGGCCAGGGAAGAGGCTTCGGTAATCCCATTTTATGGCTTTCAACAAAAGAAAAGATGAAATCGTTTAATCATGTGTTTTCAACAAAAACGAAGGTCTAAGATTAGAATTCCTTTCCCTTTCCTAATTTTGCATCTCTTTTATTTTTGTCCTTACCTTTCCAAATCAACTATCGGGTGATATTCGTTTTATTTACTTTTTGGTTGATATTCAATACAAATTTTTGCAAACGCTTAAGCAATCTATGTCAAGGATGAATTAGATGTAAAGCTCGCGGAAGGAAAAACAAAGACTCCAGCAATATCTCACTGGGGATCCAATGGATCCACATTTACATATTAAAAGATGGGAGTTTCTGGCTGTAAGACCTAAAGAAAGTTACATTTGGTTCTTTAACAAAATTATGAAAATGAAGGATGAAGTACAACAGAATATCTCTTGTTAAATAGGGATTGGAGAAACATTTTCCTTATAGTATGATAATTGAACTAGGCAAGGTGCATTATTTCAAAATCAGACGGCAAGAACCCTACTAGTATGGTTTCTTATGAATACAAAGCTCAAAGAAATTATTATAAATAGAAGTTAGTCACTATCTATTGATGAAACTAGAATTCTATCTATTCCACTGTTCAGAAGCCTTGGAGAAAAGGATACTTATTTGTGGAAAGGGATCCCAGTATCAGAAATAACATTAAAGGAAGCTAAGAAATTGAGGGAGAGGACTTTTAATAGAGTGCAATGGTACTCTATAGTTTGGAACAAGGTTCTTAGACCTAAAACTATTTTTCTGCTTTGGCTAGCAATGTTGAACAGACTTAGCACAATGGATACGCTACAATTCCTACCCTCCTCAAAGATGTGCATCATATGTAATCTAAAGGAAGAGACTAGAGACCATCTTTTCTTTGAGTATGATTACTTTAAAGAAATATGGGCAAAAATCTTAAGACTAAGTACTGATGATCTAATTTCGAACAATCTCTATAGAATACTATTGGAGTTACCCCATCTACTTGTGTCATAATTTGACAGAGTAGTGATTCTCTCAATGGCCACATGCAGTCAAGAAATTTGGAAAGAGAGAAACTATATAAGATTTGAACAAAAGTCTACTTCCCTATCCTCTATTATTGAGCTTATCGTAGCTAGCATAAGAGACCAACTGATCACAAATCAGCTGAACTCCCACTGTAGTAGAGGAATAGCTCTCACATGGAGAATCCAGTCCCTGCTCCTAATTTCTCAGTAATGCTAAACCAGAGTTCTTTCTATCTACTTTTCCAGCATTCATCATTCAAGAAAATTAATGACAAATCATGCCTCTACGAACAAAAACAAGGAAGAGGAGTTCGCTACTCACCTGTTAAAAGTAGAGTAATAATCCATTCTCAGCTCTCGATATAGCTTTCCCTCTGTCAGAAGCTAAGTTACAATGAAATCAAATAGCATAAAAGGGCAAAACAAATGGAGATACCTACCTGAGAGAGACTCCCTCAGAGCGCATCGCTCACTCCTTTGGTCAGCCATGTCTGGAGAGTTGTGGTAATAAGGTTAGATTGCCTTAAAATGCTAAGAATCGAAGAGCTACTAACAACGAGACTTACCTAAGACAAGCTTCATTGAGTGCAGACATAGAAAGAGCAGAAGAGAGGGACAACAAAGTCGACACCTTCGCCAGATCTCGCCCTCGCCCATTCCCAATCGAGAAACTTCTGAAACTGTTGAGAAAGAAGAAATTTGTTATACCCTAATTGAACAATGATATACTCGGGATTCATTGCATCGTCGTTTTGTTCTAAGTCTTTTAGTTGTTTGCTTTGTATGTGGCAGTGATAGTTTTAATCAGTGGATCAGTTATTTAAGGGTCCTTTGGCAGACTCTTTTATTGTTAACCCTTTATTCTTTAATATATTTTTAATTTCTTAAAAAATAACTCCAGCAATATCAAGTAACCAATCAACAAAACAATATCCAAATTCTCAACCAAAGTATAACAAATACAATATTCACATTATCAACCAAGTCATAACCTACGCAATTCTTGGGTTTTTTTTGAAGTTGATATTCCCATCATCAATTTAATCCTTTTACTAGTTTGAGTTGTCCTAGCAGTTGTATTTTGAGAAGTTTGAGTTGTATTTGCATTTTTCTTAGAGGTTCTAGTACTTGAAATTAACTTACAACCCATTTATGAAATATCAAAACTAAAAAAGCACAATGATATCATTTATGATATAATTGCACATAAGCATTATAAAAATGTATGTAAGTAACAAACCACAAAATATATGTTCCTACTAACTTCTCCAATTGTTACTCTATATCCTCTAGTTTCTTGTAGAAACACGAATAATTTTGTTGTTAACTAATTTTATGTAAATAACTTGAAATTATATGTGAATATTCATTAACCATCCTGT
This sequence comes from Erythroxylum squamatum, assembly GCA_025629845.1. NCBI lineage: Eukaryota > Viridiplantae > Streptophyta > Magnoliopsida > Malpighiales > Erythroxylaceae > Erythroxylum > Erythroxylum squamatum. Next base: position 49,277 of record JAOTBA010000061.1, read on the forward strand.
TCTCCCATCTTAAGATAGGCGATGCAATATTTGACCTTGTAGATCCTGATTAAGCGGGTCTTCTAATTAGATAACTCTTAATATATATGTACACTTTGTGATGAATAATTTGACATTTAATTCACATTTTAAATGAAAGAAAACAAATAAAATTTATAATCACCTTAACAATTTTAGGTTGTCTCGAATGTTAGTCCTTATTTTTACTGTTGGGTCCCCGACCCATCCATAACTCGGTGTTGGGTCCCAGACCCATCCACCGATCGGTATTGTCCTCTTTGGTCAGGGGAATCCCTCTCCAGGATTCG